>RJVU01071502.1:2785469-2814373 GCA_003731715.1 Anabarilius grahami
TATATATATATATATATATTTATTTATTTAATTTTTTTAAATAATTAAACCGTGTCATCAAAGTTGGTATTGTGGCTTTATATTTGTCAAACACGTGCATGTGTCATTATAATATTAACATTTTATGAAAATCAAGCTCAGATGGAGTTGCAAGGTTTTTGACCAGCGAATGACAAATTTTGTCTGTCACTGGAATCGCATCCGAGACAGTGCATTGCAATACGTTTTCATAAATTTACAGGTTATGCAGTTTATTGTAGCTATATGGGCGCTCAGTTTTTCTTGTTTTTGAATACATTTGGACACAATCTCATGATATAACAGATTAAGCGGGATATTTAATACACAGTGGTGTATAAAGTACTCGAAAACCATAATTGAGTAAAAGTAAAGATATCTTACCAGAAAATGACTTTGGTAGAAGTTAAAGTCACTGTTTAGAATGTTACTTGAGTAAAAGTTTTAAAGTATTTTTTGTACTTAAGTACGAAAAGTATTTTATTTTATATTAAATGTACTTAAGTATTGAAAGTAAAACTACAAGTAAATGTAAAATACAAAACAAGCAAAAAATATAATTAAATTGTTCTATACACAGTTTGAGCAGCAAGATTATGTTCAGTTTTAACTCTTTCTTACATTTTGTTTCTTTGAATTAAAAAATGGCTAAATGTTTATTGTAATAATAAATATAAAAATACTAATATATTAATTATACATTGATCGCTCAATTTATTTCATAGTGCACTATAACTAATGTAAGAGACAACTTTAAAATGTAAAAATGTAAATGTCGAAATTAACAATGAACAATACTTTTATTAACGTTTTAATTTACAAATAAAGTGTAAAGTGTTACCATTTCATAACAGTCATGCTTAAAACTTACCATCTTTACACACAAAGGCATAGCATGGGTCTATTATATGTATACTTTAACACATTAATATTTGCCTCTATTTTAGAAAACTTGATGATGATCTAATCAAAATATGTGTTATAGTGCCAATAAATAGAACTGAAATCAAATACATTTCTGATAAATGTTTCTGTCGCTGCATGATGAGGATACAGTTTAAATATGCAACTTCGCTGGATAACGAATGCATAACAGCGAACAAATGGATATAAACTAATGCAAACGAATGGTAACAATCGTGACATTAAACAGTTGGTGTTTTTGTCACATTGTTTTAACCGCTTGAGATACTACTAATGTTAGCATCCTCTCAGCCTCGACGGCACACATACTGCTGTTCTCCACTAATGCAGCATCTACTCAACAAACTAATTACTTTATAATGATATGAAAACATGTACTGTAGTGTACACTGTATAACATACCGCTTTGTTGTTCGTTTTAAATCCGTTTTTTAAGTGTCCCGCTCTGTGCAGCGCGCAGCCTCACGTCACGTGTCAAAACCTGGTCAAAACAAACACTGAAGCATCAGTGATAGTTTTTATTTCGCCTCTAGAGGTCGCTCTCGTACTGTATAATGACAGCGCACTCTTCTCAGCCGCTCCAGCGACGGACGCAAAATGAAAATGAAATCAACCGCGGTTGTGCGAGCACTTGTTTGCAGTCTGTGCTCTTCCGACTTTATTTTGTAGCAAGTAACGAAAATGCTTTGGGAAAATGTATCGGAGTAAAAGTATACATTTTATTTAGGAAATGCAGTGGAGTAAAAGTAAAAGTTGACAGAAATATAAAAACTCAAGTAAAGTACAGATTCTGCCAAAAAAAATACTTATAAGTATTATTACTTCGTTACATTACACCACTGTTAATACAGTAACGTTAGCATATTGGCTACTACAACTAGGCTAACGTAGATAAAAGGTTAACTGGGTTTAAATAATGTATTTTCTTTAAATGTATGAACCATTTCTATCGACCTGAAAAACAGAATAACGCACTGTTTAATAGCAGTGTGGAAATTTAACCAAACTTTTCTCTTTAACTGGAAACACTGTTTTTGCATATAGGCTAATAACGCCACTTTAATTTTGAGGCAACGTTAGGCCTCTTTGAATTAACCTACCGCAAATGATTAAGGAAAACTCCCATCTCCCGGCTAACTGTTCACTATAAATAATGATCTTTCTTCTAGAATTCTCATTTTGGGGCAAACAAATTATTTAACTGTACAACACATTAACACAGCATTCATGTAGAGTAATTTGAAGGTGATGAGAAACGGGGCAACTTCTTGAGCAATGTTGCTTGGGCACTTTCCCATTGAATGGGAAACTGGATACTAAATTTGCTGTCCATTCTCAATGGCAAAGTGCCCAACATCGCTTGACAACACTGCTCAAGAAGTTGCCCCGTTTCTCATTTCCTTGAGAAACAATGGATTGCAAGAGGAAGTTGTGTGAAAAACCAAAGTTGTTCTATTTCAGTGACTCTCTCAAAACGGTTGTTCAATTTGACATACAATACATGCGAGAATCATACCATAAAATCAATGAAGAATAATCATATTTAGCTATAAAACAATAACAGTAGCATACACATATCTTGTCGTCGCGTTAGGTTATTTTCATGGCAACGAGCGAAAAGCAAAATTATTTAAACGCATTTAAAATTCAAATATTAAAATAATAATAATAATAATAATAAATCACCTACCCTTGAGGAAAAAAAAACAACAACAAAAAATACACATTTATCTTACCTGACCGTTAGCTACTTCGGATAACATCAACACAAGTAAGTCTATCTGAGGTTTTGTTCATGTCAAAATGCGGTTTGACAACCATCCCACCCTGTATTCACTGCTCACTCTCACTCTCTCTCTCTCTCTGTCCTCTTAATGAGGAAATCTACACGAGCCTCTGTAGTTCAGCTGTCTCTAGAGGAAAAATTGAAAGGATAAACATAGCCAGAGAGGCAGTCTCTCAAAACCTGGTGTGCTGCCTACATAGACAACATGAGGAACAATGCTATCCAGGTAGCCAGCTTAATGGGTAATCATTTGTAAAATAAATAAATAAATAATATATATATATATATATATATATATATATAGCCTATGTATNATGTATATATTAAAATTTAATTGCAAAACGATTTCGTTCAATTTAACACACTATACATGCTAGAATCATACCATAAAACTCAAGTTTTGTAATTAAATTTTAATGTATTTTATTACAAAATAGGCTAAATAAATTGTAATATGTTCCAAGAAACACACACACAAAATCTGTTTCTGTTTCAGATACACAAACCCTTACAAAAACTTATTTCTTATAAAACATGATTGTTCTGTGCAAAAAGTGTAAAATAAAATACTTTGACGACAGTAATATAAAATATTCACATATTTGCTCAAGGACAGTAAAACAAACTGCAATAAAGTGATTTTGCTGAATAAATAACATTCCTGGGACAGCATGTAATATAAGTCTTAGAACAATAATCCTGTTGACTCAGGAACATGAGAAACGTGTTAAAATCATTTCCACCTAAAGTGAATGCAAGTAAAGTTTGTTTTTAGATGAACGAGGATGTGAAACAGGATGTGCAATAAGATAGAAGCAACAGACCCCTCCCTTAAAGGCCCCCGAAAGTGAGACAGAAGCCGTTTAAATTGAAAATCAAAGAGGAGATGCTTTAGTACACCTAATAAGCTGCCTTTGTGTGGGAAGGTAATAAACTGTATATCATCACGTAATGAACTGCCTGCCTGTCTGCTAATCTTTAACATGTTTGCATCACATATTCATTTTGGAGTGGCTTTAGGATATATGAAGTGTGAAAACGACTTCTCTCTGAACATAAGCTAGATTTCTCCAATTATTTGGTCTACTTAATAACTCTCCAACAGTAGCCACATTCAAATCCAGACTCAAAACACATCTTTTTATCTATGCATTTGCTGATTGAGCACTGTGCTATGTCCGAACTGTTTGCACTTTATTTTATACATATTATCTTTTTTTATTCTCTTAATTCCTTTTCCTGTTTTTATTTCATTTTGAATGTATTTTATATCTTTTATGTATCATCTTGTTATTCTGACTTTTAATGCATTTTAAATATTGCTGTCTGGTTGAAAGACCTGGGAGAATTAGGAAGAAAGTGAAATCTAGAAGAAGCAGACAGAAGGAAAAGAAGGTGAATGCAGAAAGAATTGGCATGTAGGGAAGGAGGATAGAATGTAACTTAACGTTGAGTGGTCATAAGACTTAAGGTCGTAAGGGAATGAGTTGAAGAACTGCGATTTGGGGATGTTGTGTTTGTGTGAGAGCGGTGTGTGTGTGAAATGTAAGAACATCCATTCAGATCCGCTCTGATGGATAGATCCGTTTAGATCCACTCTGACGGAAAACAACAACAACCAAAAACTCCCTAGGACTTCCTAGCTCTTCCATCCAGATAGCAAAATTCTGTTTTTACTGTTATTTCTATTCCTTATGTTCTATTTTTATTATTCTTCTTTATGTAAAGCACTTTGAATTACCATTGTGTATGTAATGTGCTATACAAATAAAATTGCCTTGCCTTAAACCCCACCCCTGAAAACTTGCATTCATCTTCCTCCATTTCTGAGTGCAACTCCCACATCTTAAAATCCAATCAACAACCGATGCAGAGCCAAATCCCCAACCCACATTTTATTGTTTTTTGATAATCCGTTACACTCAGATTCATGTCACAATACGGAAGAAAAGTGAATTCAGAGCAACTTCCACTCAGAAGAGAGCATTACTCTCCCCTACACCTTCAGAGAACTTTGAATGCTTTGAAGCATGACATTACTGTCTCACATGTGACCGTTTGACACACCCTTCTCGCAGACATACATCACTTCCATGTTTACAGCAAAATTCATGCTTATAGCTGTTAAGATTGTGACAACAAATCTGGCAAATATTACCTCTTTAATTCAATCTTATTTCAACCAACTCTGTACGGTCTCTTTTTGCAACGTTAGGTAAAAACAAACCCGAAAACGTAACAAATATTTCTCCTTTTTGTTTAAATAAATTAAGTAACAGCTGGACACCCAGGATCACATGATCATAAAAGGCTTAACGACCATTTTAAAGGGTCTGTAAAGGGATTCAGCAGCATATCCTCCTAAAGTCACCCTGTATTTCTGCAAGATTTACCTTTTGGAATTTGCCATCAATGACATCAACTCTATTTTTTATTAATGATTTACGAAGAGACGCAAGAGTGAAGAGACGCATGTGATCCAGGTTGACTGCTTTCTCCATACAGAGCTGAGATTGCCACCATATCCTTTAAAAAAAGAATCACTAAACACACACAAAGAAAATAATAGGTTAAAAATATAGCAAAAGTACAATTTCCAACCCATATAATTTATTATTTCACCAAACTCAACATATCACAATACCATGGGTCATTAAAAGCATTCACAATGCCTTTTACAAACTATATATAATCAGAAGAAAGAGCTAGAACTTGAAGTGAACAGGAAAAGTGATCCAAACCAAAAAATAAATAGCATTTCTTTTTCTCCTCACATAATAAATATAAACTATCTCTGTAATCTAAGGCATTTTCAGCATCAGTTAATTTCAAAATAATCTTTTCCATATTGATTTTGTCTCTATGCGCACATTACAAAGACAAGACAGAGATTGTCAACTTGTACCTATGAGTTAAATGGTGAATGGTCATTCACTTCACAAATTACAGCAGTATAAAATAAACAGAACAACATCTTAAAACAAGTTCAAAACTAATAAACGTCATCACAGCTCTGTTGTGCCACTACATGGTCAGTTAATTATTGAAATGGAGCTGGGAATACATGATACATTGAGTTCAAATTCAGTTCGACAGTTGTTCTATCTGATTATCGATCATAAATAGACATTTGGCAAAAATTTAAGAGCATTTTTTGGGGTCACCAAGCAGGATGTTTGCAGAGAATCCATCTTCCTGCCTCACGTTACTACCTCTTTCGTCCAAATATGGCAGAAAACTGTGAAATCCCCCAAAGGAAGTGTGCAGTTCCCCTTACAGGAAAACACCGCCCATGAAATTATGTTGAACCATTCTGTGTGCCATCCTGAACACACAAGTAACATGTTATTTATGCGGATAAGTATGAAACTGACATTGGAAAATGTAAACAGGAAAATCAATATGCAAAACAGTGTATGATAGGTGGCTACTATCTGAAATGAACATGTTGTAAAGAACACCACAGAAACAAAATCATTTAATCATTAGGAGACAATAGCCATCAAAATTAAATTATGTTTCCTTAATGGATTCACTGATAAAGTATTATAATTAGGGCTGGGGTGAAATGACCAAAAATATTATCACAAAAAAAAAAGTATTCCATATCTTACGATATCTATATTTATCATGATATTCATTTACTGTCAATGGGGAAGGAAATGCTTTCCACATATTTGTTAAACCTTGAGAATCAAATGAAACATGTAAACTTGTTTGTTCACAATTAAACTCCACAGAGTATCTACCTTTTAATTTAGGGCCCCGTGAAATCCATTTTATTTTTCCCAAAATTCTGAATTTTCCATTTTATTTTTGGGATCCTTTTTTTTATGATTTAATACAAATTTATATAAACTTCAGCAATTTAATCAAGCCAAATGTAATCAAATGGAAATATAACCATTTATTTACAACAAAACATTTTTATTTTTTGTCTAATTTCTCAAATGAAACAGTGAAAAGCTTGTGAAGTGACTCCCTGCTCTGGAGATGAAGTTCATGTCCTCATACATTGAGACGGCAGATGCTGTGAGTGTCACGTGAGTGTCACGTGTGTGAGTTTGTGTATCAGACGAAACCGCGCACCATTCATTCACACAGATACACAGAGAAATTACTTATTAGCGACATGCACTGACTGGCTGTTGTTGCGTTTATTTCAGCTGTGTGATAGGCTGTTATATTAATCCATATCGAGTAAAAATGTCCAGAGCTCATCATCGTTATCGACAATATTATTGCGATCTCGATATATCGTTTATGGTTGCAACTTGCAACACATTCATTTTAATTTAAAGGGTTAGTTCACCCAAAAATAAAATTTCTGTCATTAATTACTCGCCCTCATGTCCCAAACTCGTAAGACCTTCATTCATCTTCGGAACACAAATTAAGATATTTTTGATGAAATCCAAGAGCTTTCTGACCTCCCTATAGACCGCAACGTTATTACCACTTTCAAGGCCCAGAAAGGTAGTAAAGACATCGTTAAAATAGTCCATGTGACTACAGTGGTTCAACCTTAATGTTATGAAGCTCTCGGATTTCATCAAAAATATCTTAATTTGTGTTCCAAAGATGAACGAAGGTCTTACGGGTTCGGAACAGCATGAGGGTGAGTAATTAATGACAGAATTTTCATTTTTGGGTGAACTAATCCTTTAGTTAATAATTGATTTCATTCATGGTCGTTCTGTTTTGAATGAATGATTACCCAATTGTTTTTCATTTTCTGAGTTCGAAGGCTATAAAACTGTGGCTCTTACTTTATGCTCATGTACCACAGGTAGCTTGGATAACAGAAGAGGATCCTGGGATTCTTTAAGAGTCACATCTCCAAGAAGAGAAAGAGAACGAGGGACACAGAATTCAGATCGCTGCCGCCATAGCACCACCCCCACCAACAGCAAACTGATGATGACTAACAGACCAAGAACAAATCAAAGTGATCAAGGGAACATCAGTCCAGATATTTCTCAAAATCATAAATGCATTATGGTTGCAAGAGAAGTTACACCAACCGGTCAAAGACAGAATCCATGGAAATGGTGAATCAGGAAGTAGGCTTCTTGTTTCCGACTGCAATGGATCTTTGTCTGAAAATACAAAGTAAAACTAAAAGGAAGGAGAAGAAAAATAAGAGGAAGAAATGCTTCCCATTTATGTTCTTGACACTGAATCAAACTCAAATGAATCAAATGAAGTTCAATCAAATCAATCAAACTCAAATGAAGTTGCCACAAATGAATGAAAGCCACAAATGAATTTGCCACCTGGCTGCAAAATCTGAACTGCTAAATGTGGTCAATGAGGCATTTAGGTATTATAAACATTATAACATTATATATTATAAACATCATTAATGTCTGTAAAGCTCATTTGAAACAATGTGTATTGTAAAAAGCACTAAATAAAACTGACTTGACAAAACAAGTAAGTAAAACAAGTATAAAAAGTAAAAGAAGAAAAGTATTAACAAACATGCTGTCCACAATGCCTACACCCTTCCTTGCCAAGAACATGAAACCATTTGGAAACAATTAGTAAGCAAGATTATCTAGTTTCCTTTTCAGCCCACGTCATGTTAACCATTTAGTATTTTTTTTTTCAGATCTATGCATTTCACTGTAATGTTAATACATTCAGTATTACACAAGTCAAGTTTTAAAATCTGGGTCCTGAAGCAAAAAACAGGTCAGAACCAGTAGTCTGAAGCATAACAAGGCTTGTGCAAAACTAAATGAACACACAAAATGGTTGCCAAAAAAAACCCCAAGCAAGCAGAAGTTATATTTAGAGCAAAAGCGTGAAGCCACATTAAACGCAGCATTTCAGAAAGTAGCTTTCACTTTTTTAAAATGTGAAGATTCACAGCTCCAACGGAACATAATGTTTCAAGCCAACAGACTCTTTGGGCTTAGCAATAAAACTACAACACTAAATGTTACCAGAACATCGTGATTGACATTGCAGGTGCTTACCAAACAAAAGAGCAAAATAAGCTAGATATGGTCTACTGAACAATAAATTGTATCTCAACCACTAAGAACTAAGTACTCAACCTCTCAAGTAACTAAGAACCTGGGAGTATTATGTTAAACCACAAATGTACACGGTCACAAATACTCACTTACCAAAGTTAGGATCTTGTGGGTCAGAGCAAATGAATTGAGGTTTTTCAGAGAAGAGATCTGTGATGCAGACCGACAAACAAACCTCTCCAGAGATACCGCATGCACCATGACCTACAGTTGCATGCACAAACACACAGGTACAAAGTACAAACACATCAAAAATATTGAATTTATATTATGAATGAATTTATCTATGTATTAAGAGTTGTCAATAAGATTAATAAATGCTGTACACGTATTGTTTATTAGCTCATGATAACTAAATCTTATTGTAAAGTTTCACCACTAGTAGTGCATGTCTATATGTATGTGTGTGTAACAAAACGCAACACTAGATTAAGGTATTTATCTGAAAAAAATTTTTGGCAAAAAAAATGGCAAACTACAGCTACAGTTTTTATTTTATATGAAAAAAAAAAATGCAGGAAAAAGCATACATTTACTACTATAGCATAATAAGTAATTAGTATTTTGCTGGTTCTCTCTTTTTCGCAATACGTACAGAAAATCTTTATATGACGGCCTGGCCAAAAACTATGTCTGCACAATTTGACATGTTTCATTGCATTATCACATATAAAACAACTGACTCCAAGCACAACTACACAATATTGTTAAGACCCTAAGATATTTGGTCTGTTTTCATCTGTCATTGTCGGTGTATACTCTCTTTCTGTGTGTATAGTCGTGTTTGTGTTATAGGTGGGCGTGCTTTCCATTTACCGTTCGGGAAACACTGATTGGTCCAGCTAAGCACCTGACCTGTACTTAAGGACCGCCCCAAACACTCAGCCTTTGCCTCGTGCCTCGTTGACTTTGTGCTAATGCCATTGTTCTTCGCCTACTTTGACTTTTGATAATACTGTTCGTTTCGTCATCGTTTGTTTGAGAGTGTCGTGCCAGAGAGATTGTGAGTGTATAAAGAGATTGTGAGTGTTTGTTTATTGTTAATATTTTTGATTAACCGGTTTATTTGATCTCTGCCTGTTTGACTACGCTAATTGAATTCCGAATCTGATTTGTTTGCCCAAAACCCTGTATATACTGCTGAAAAAACTCTTGTAAATATTATTTTCACTTTAAGGGAGGTAGGGGGTTTGACGCCAATTTATTTGTATCTTAATTTCACTTTGTTTATGGTTAAGGGAGATAGGTAAGTAAAGTTGTATTTTGTTTTCTTTATTTTTGGTGAGGTAATTTAGTTTCTAAAAGAAGATTGTTTTGTTTATTGTTTTGGCCGTGTCTGCCCCTGACGTTGAAACCCTTATTACAAAATCTTGGTAGGGTAGGCACTTTGTTTTATAAACACTTTTTGTCATACTGGTTGAAACTCTTCACATCCTGATGGCAATCAATAATAGAAGTGGTCTGAATATTAAAAATGTAGGCTACATATCTTCTGTGGAAGTATCAAGACCAAAAAACCTTTCGTCCAAACATTGCATTCGATCCTAATGAGCTTTAACCAAAACAATGAGCTTATGCTGCGTTTACACCATGCATGTCATAACCTTAATTACGAGATGGTATCCCGTGGCATTCTATCCGGAGCTGTTCATGTCATCAGACTCGGATTTATGGGTTTCTATGTAACACTATCAATGCCGAAATTAATCTGCAGCAGTCAGGTGGTACAAGTAAAAGCTCTGTAAATTGATTACATTTATTATTATTGTAATGTTATGTGCTTTGAGACAAGGTAATTTAATGCCGTCTCTCGTGATGCTTTGCAGAATCTGCTGTGTGCGTTCATGTGTTTTATAGGGGCGTGGCTTTAGAGAGGGTGGGATCTCATGCTTTCAAAGCTAACTTGCTATTGCTAGCCTATCAGCAATTGCCTACCCTACCTTTAACACATTTGTAATAACATCTGAATAAAGTGTGAAGAATCTGAAGATGTCAATTTTCCTAGGCCGGGCATCACTTTTGGCCACTAAAGCCACGGTCACACTAGACTTTGAGCACGCAAAATTTCTTCGGACATTGTAACGGTCGTGATATGATGTCACGCTCTGCAGCATCTTTTTTATAAACATGAATTCAACACGTAACAAATAATAATACATTCAAAATGTAAAAATTGACAATCAACTAATTCTACTGGTCTCACATCTTTACGTAGTGTGAATTCTCAGGTCAGAGTTCACCAAATTAGAACTTTTGAATGCAGCGAAATGCGAAACTTTGCGTATGAATGGAAGTCAATGGAACTAAAAGTGCAGTGTGAGTGTGACCGCCCCTTAATAGGGTAAAGATTTTTGCCTACCTGCAGGCTGTAACAGAGGCTGAAGGATGACCAGACCAGCTGGTGAAACAGAACCAAGTCTCTGAGACACCTGGAGAATATTGCCGTTGTGCTTGTCTGCACTACAGATAGAGTTGGTTAACTGGTCACTCCAGTACACTCGACTCTGCAGGGGACATTCATTAAAAATTCTGTACTACTCCNCCATTATATATTTATAATATTAATATATTATTAATATTTCCATAAAACAAAAAAAAAAAATAATCTGTGAATTTGGATATAGAGGGTCACAGGTGTGTTTTGTTACTGTTATAAAAATCAACTGTGATCATTCATGCATTGATATGTATCACACCTCAAATATGGCCAGTCCAAATGGTTGATCCAGATAACCGTTGGACTCTACAACCGTTTTTCTATGTTGTCCATCAAATGCAACCCTTGATACTGTGCGCAGACCTGAGTCAGCCCAGTACAGCAGACCACGGGGAATATCTTGATGAGCAAAGAAAAAATTATATCAGCCACTTTTCCACTGTTGGGCCGAACGGTTCTCATAGCGTAACTGTTCCTTTCCGTGCCGATAAGGGCCAGCTGGTACGGTTAAGGTTTCATTTTCCACTGTGGGGCTGATAACGGCCACTCTTTGGAATGTAATACAAAAGCATTAGTCGTTGTCTTGGTAACTCAAAGTTTACTGATGATTATGAGACAATTAATCTTTAATCTAACTCTTATCTTGTTTTCTAGCCCTTATTTGTTTAACTTGTATGATTAATGGATTAGTATGAGTTCGATATAATTTATATAAAATAAAAACCTTGGTAACAAATACAATTATTTAAATCAAAATTTGTATCAATTAACATTATTTAATGGACATGGGTTGAAATTAACTAACAATGAACACTTGTATTTATATTTAAGTAACAAAAAAAATGAATAATTACTGTAACAAATGTACTTCTTATTCTTAGTTCATTTAAGTTAATGCATTAACATACAAAAAAAAAAAAAAAAGGGAACTTATATTGTAAAGTGTTACCGAGAAGTCTAACCTAGGGAGATTGCGACAGGGTAACGTATGGATGAAGTTATCAGTGCTATTCTGCTTGTCCCATCCAAACTGGCACGCTCAATTCTGGGAGACTCCCCACTGTCTGCCCAGAACAGATACCTATTGAAAAAAAAATTGGTTTAGAACTTAATCTCATTCAGACAAAATAAATTCATTCAAACATTATCCAACCTTAAAGGGATACTTGGATTGGATTGATATCCACTGCCTAAGGTCTTTGCCTTAATTTACAAAAGTGTTTTGAATAATTATTATGTTATAATTACTAATATTCCTGTGAAGGAAGCTCAAATGTATTTCCTTGTGCCTCATATTTTCTGGCACTGTCATTATGCAAAGAGGTTATTGTGGGAGGTTTCTAAATTCATTACCAAGTTTTTTTTTTTTATTAAATTTTCCTGCATATAAAATTACATTTTAAAGGTATTACAGCAGTTACAAAATGAGATTAAAGCTGCAAGCAGCGATGAAAGGGCCCTCGCACCCGGGCTCACCGCCACCCGTTGGCATCAGGAAAACTGTGAACAGTGGGCGACATGCATGTAAGCGAGTAAATACAGGAGAATTATGGCCAAGTCATTTCAAAGTGCCACACTTCCTGCTGCAAACAGGTTGTGCTTCGACCGTAACTGAATATTGCCATGTAGATGTCTTCAGGCCAGGACTATTATCAAACATGTGAATTCTGGAGCAGATCAGACATTGAGTTACAACAACTTCCTGTTTCGTGGCGTTAATCGCAAACATTAGCACTTAGCCAAGTGTTTCATGATTTAACGTGTTTCTAGTATGTTTGGTACTTCATGGCATATTGAAATGTGTTTCTATCAAGCCAATATGCCACACCTAGTTCTGAAACCCATATCAGACGTAAATTTTCACCACTTCTGATGCATCTGCAAAGTTTCTTGAGTTTTCGAGCATGTTTAGGTCCTCAAAAATGTGATTCCCCTTTCATGGCAAAACATTAGAATTTGTCAAGCCGCAATTTAACATTGCGAAGGCCTTAAGATTAGACAGACCATATATGATGTCGATCTGGTTAAATCTCTATGAGGAGTTAATCACAGTGTAAAACATGTCATTTCCTGTTACCCACAGGTGGAGCTATGACTGTAACTGAATATTGCCATGTAGATGTCTTCAGGCCAGGACTCTAATAAAATATGTAAAGTTTGGGGCAGATCGGACATTGTATGCCTGAGTTACAACAACTTCCTGTTTCATAGCGAAACATCGACTTTGTCAGGCCGCCATGGACACCCCCTTCAGCGAAAAACTCTAGATCTTCGCAATTTAACGTCTCAAAGGCCTTTAGATTAGACTGACCAAATAAGATGTTGATCTGATTAAAGCTCGCCATGGTCAACCAAAAAAGTTGAGTGCACCTGCTCAGCATAATATCCAGAGGTTGTGTTTGGGAAATAGACGTATGAGTGCTGCCAGCATTGCTGCAGAGGTTGAAGGGGTGGGGGGTCAGCCTGTCAGTGCTCAGACCATACGCCCCACACTGCATCAAATTGGTCTGCATGGCTGTCGTCCCAGAAGGAAGTTCTTCTAAAGATGATGCACAAGAAAGCCCGCAAACAGTTTGCTGAAGACAAGCAGACTCGTTAGTGTGGTCTGATGAGGGTCTGTGGTCTGATGAGACCAAGATAAACTTATTTGGTTCAGATGGTGTCAAGCGTGTGTGGCGGCAACCAGGTGAGGAGTACAAAGACAAGTGTGTCTTGCCTACAGTCAAGCATGGTGGTGGGAGTGTCATGGTCGGGGGCTGCCGCCACTGGGGAGCTACAGTTCATTGAGGGAACCATGAATGAGCAGAGCATGATCCCCTCCCTTCAGAGACTGGGCCACAGGGCAGTATTTTAACATGATAACGACCCCAAACACACCTCCAAGACGACCACTGCCTTGCTAAAGAAGCTGAGGGTAAAGGTGATGGACTGGCCAAGCATGTCTCCAGACCTAAACCCTATTGAGCATTTGTGGGACATCCTCGAACGAAAGGTGGAGGAGCGCAAGGTCTCTAACATCCACCAGCTCTGTGATGTCATCATGGAGGAGTGGAAGAGGACTCCAGTGGCAACCTGTGAAGCTCTGGTGAACTCCATGCCCAAGAGGGTTAAGCAGTGCTGGAATAAAATGGTGGCCACGCAAAATATTGACACTTTGGGCCCAATTTGGACATTTTCACTAAGGGGTGTACTCACTTTTGTGGCCAGCGGTTTAGACATTAATGGCTATGTGTTGAGTTATTTTGAGGGGACAGCAAATTTACACGGTTATACAAGCTGTACACTCACTACTTTACATTGTAGCAAAGTGTCATTTCTTCAGAGTTGTCACATGAAAAGATATAGTGATTTGAAGCACCAAGTTACTTTGAAACTGGTGGTTTGCTCTATAGACATTTGCTACTGTAGACATTAGTGTTTATATCTGAACTTTAAACTTTTATCCCAGTACTTCTGTGATAATTTGAATATTAGTAACATAAATAACCATACTGTGATGTTGAAAAGGCTGTTTATGAAGCTGTTTCGTACCTATACATGATAACTGCTTTCTCTGGGTCAGCAGCCATGAGAACATAATCATGAATGTTTAATAGACACAGGAGAATCGCTACCATTTAGGAATAAGATCGCGTGGGTGATGAATTGAGATCGTGACCTTTTAACAATTAATAGTGCAGCTCTACCCTAAACCTAACCCTACCCATAAATTATCCCCTAAAATCAGAGGGAAATGATTGGTAAATAAGAAGCCCCTAACCCTTGTTGAAAGCCTAAACTTCCAGGATGTTGATCCAGAAACATGTTTTACTAAATCACGTTCACCTTTATGACCTAAACCTGTCATCAATTAAGGACAGCAGATAAACCCAGCACTCACATTAATTTGTTATCTGGTCTTGTGTATGTTAACCTCAATGTTGATTGTTAGATTTGTGATTTTCAGATGGCTGTTACATTGTTCTTGTTTTTGCCTTTGTTTTATTCCTGTGTTCTCTTGAGTGTTCCCTAGTAATTATTCACCTTTTGCTTCATTAAACACTTCTCTACCTCTTCCTGGTTATCCTGTTACACTGTTTGTGTAAGAGGATTACCAGAAGGAAAGAACATGATACACTATACCTGAGGCGACATGAGCGTGAGTAAATGATGAGAGAATTTTCATTTTTGGGTGGAGTAACCCTTTTAAAGAGAACAAGAAATCAATATTGACCATATCTTTCCTGAATAAATGGTATTGTGCACATTTCATCAATGAAATATTAGCGTATGTTATAATTATATAGAACTTGTGCAAGTATAATATTTTGATTAGTTGCTATTAATAATAACAATAATATTTTCTACCTCTTAAATGACATTTAAGGAAAAATAGCAAAAAATTTGACATCCATTCACAATGTAAATCAAATTCCAATGAATTGAACAAAGTCCTGTTCTACATTTTTTCCACTAGTACATTCTGCTTCACATATTGCCTGGTTTCACGGACAAGGACACGACAACGATGTACTAAAAACTGAAAAGTTTCTTTGTACAGATGACAACGTTATCAAAACTATCCCCGTTCACACGGATCCGCGAAAATGGCGACTTTACGTCACTTTGGAAAGAAAGACTACGCGCCTGCACATGCGCATTCTTTTACAGCGCACTCGCGCCAAACGTGCATGCCTATCCACCTTATATTTACAGTTTACTGCACTTTGATATTCTTATTGTTATTTCAGCGGCTAATAAATCGGAAGTCTCGCACATTTCGCACATTCACAGAAAACACGTTGAAAAATAAGGTGGATAGACTAAACATGTAATACGCATGCGCATGACGTCACCGTTTTCACAGTTTACACAGAGATAAATAACGGTATCGTTTTCAAAAACTTGCTTTTCAGGCAACCCAAACGCATTTATAAAGTTTTTTCGTTTTTAGTTGAAAATGGTGTTGTGTAAACAACCCCTCAAAAATGCATGTTTGAGCTGTCCTAACTGAAAGCAACTTATACTGACATATCTTAAAATATGCTAGTGCCATTTGTTTTGTCTCGAGATGCACACCAGTAATATTTATTTTCAAGGGCTCATTTATAAAAGCTACTTAAAAGCACTAATTTAACTAAGGCCTACTCTTTGTTAATCTAATCCTTGTCTGTGAAACCAGGGGTATGTGATTTATATAGAGAAGAAGACAGTATTTTACCCTAGCAGTGGCTGGACAGCAACCGCAGTAGGTATGGAGAGTCCAGAGATGAGCTGCCTTTGTTTGGAGCCATTCAGAGAGGCCACGTGTAAAGCATGAGTACTGGTGCTGACCCAGTACAGAAGCTCATGGATCCAGTCTACCGCTAATCCCTGAATGCCTGTGGAGGCCTTTAACAACACAGCTGGTCTATGGTCACTGGAGTCTAAAGACATTCTGAAATAGACACAAACTGGCTTAAATTGTGTGTTTTGTGTTGGAATAGAATTCTAGGTAAAAGTTTCTATTTTTAAACATATTAAAAGGCACAATATGTAATTTATTGGTGCTAGAGGTCACTTATTCAAAACAAAGGCGTAGTTTGATGATGTTTTTATTTCGCGGAATCATGGTAGGTGTTGTCTTCACGTTTACAGCCGGTGGAAAAGAATCCAAAGAGACTCGAGCAGAAATCATTATCATGGATGAGCTGATGTATAAAAGATTTATTAACATTATTGTAGTACAAAGCAGGGTGTGGCTGAAAGCAGTTGGAGAGGAACGAGGCCGCTGGAGCGATTGCTAATGAGAGACAAGCACGACACACACCTCAAGAGCATTATTAGCATTATTATTATTATGCTGCAGACAACCGCTTCTGCTTCTTCTGCTCAGATCGATATTAGGCATGGTAAAACATGGTACTCGCTGTATCAAGAAAACGAGATTTGAAACAATAAGACTTACTGTGTTTAGCTATATAACATGATTAGTTTTCTGTCGATGAACGTATCCAAACAGTTGCTCACCTGTCTAATAAAACACATAATATATTAAAGTGTCTTTGGTGTTTCCGTGGTTTCTACAAAATAAAACTGGAAATCGAGGGTAATCGTGTAAATCGTGTATGATGTCATTGATAAGCGACACACGGACATGATCCGTGTCCTGGTTAAAATTGCTTATTTCTCTGGATTTAAACATTCTTGGAAACATTTGGGATAATGTTAAAGGGATAGTTCACCCAAAAATGAAAATCATCCCATGATTTACTCACCCTCAAGCCATTCTAGGTGTATATGACTATCTTCTTTCAGATGAACAAAATCCGAGATATATTTAAAAATATCCTTAGTCCTCCAAGGTTTATAATGGTTGAGAATGGTAGGCCAAATTCTGAATTTAATACATACGACTCCCGAGGGTTAATAAAGGCCTTTTGAAGCAAAGCGATGCATTTTTGTAAGAAAAATATCCATATTTAAAACTTTATAAATACAAATAACGAGCTTCTGGCGGGCGACCGTACGCATACCGCGCACGTCAATTTGGGCAGAAGAGCAACCTTTGATCCGACGCGATGACACAATGACGCACGCGGAGGCGCAGAGGAGAGAGCAAAACAAAACACTGGTCAGAAGTCACTGGTTAGAAGTTTAAAATGAGAAATTTTAAAGAGAAATGTCGGAGGATTTCGATATAAGACAAGAGGAGCTTGCGTTTGTTGCCCAGCCCTATTTGTTTGAATCGTGAGAGGCGTCTAAGCTTACGTTACTCCTACATCCTGTGTCATCGCCTCAGGGGATTACTCATTTGCTGCGTGCAGTCTTTCACCGGTAGCTAGTTGTTTGAATATATAAAGTTTTAAATATGGATTTTTTACAAAAATGCATCCCTTCGCTTCAAAAGGCCTTTATTAACCCTCAGGAGTCATATGGATTTATTTTTCTTTATGGATGGATGCATTTTTTCTGTCTTCAGAATTTGGGCTACCATTCACAACCATTATAAACCTTGGAGGACAAAAGGATATTTTTAAATATATCTCAGATTGTGTTCGTCTGAAAGAAGATTGTCATATACTCCTAGGATGGCTTGAGGGAGAGTAAATCATGGAATAATTTTCATTTTTGGGTGAACTATACGTTAAGTACACAAGTCAACAAAACATATAACACTGTTCTAGTGGTTTTTGGAGATTTTAATCCAAAAATCTTACATATTGTGCCTTTAATTTGAGCATTATTTTCTATTTAATCAATATGGCTCTGCACCTGTAGATGATGTCATTCTCAAGACTGGTCCAGTATAGCGTGTTATTTGCATTAAGTGCTGTAACAGGTCCTGGCGAGACTCTTTTATATGTGATGTTTCTTTGCTCAGAGCCGCTGAGGTCCATCCACTTAACACCCTCTTGAGTGCTGACCACCACATGAGCAACAACACCTGTACAAGACCAACCCCTCACCCAAATCAGTGCTGTTACTGTTAAATAAATCTATTAAAAAATATTATCTGACATGAAGTTGAAATAGAACAAAATATACATATTGTATTACTAGAATTTTAAAATCTAGACTAAAACAGAAATGCTGCCTTGGCAATTAACTGAAACAAAATAAAATGACTAAAATAAATGTGCTAAATAATAAAAATTACAAAAGTACATACCAAAAATTAATATAAACATATAAGCCGATTCATAATATTAATAAGTAATATTGAGATTTTAAAATGTTTTTGAAGAAGTCTCTTATGCTCACCAAGGCTGCAATTATTTGATCAAAATTACAGTAAAAGCAGAAATATTGTGAAATATTATTATGATTTTAAAATAACTTTTATATTTGAATAGAACTGAATTTGAATCGAAATATTTTAGAACATTATTTAACTCTATACTGTCACTTTTGATTGATTTAATGCATCCTTGCTGAATAAAAGTATTAATTTACAAAAAAAAATAAAATAAAATAAAATCTTACTGACCCCAAACTTTGGAATGGTAATAAATAAGGTAACACTTTATTTTATAGTGTCCTTGTTACACGTTAATGTTATCGCTATAGTAATAACAGTAAATTATGCATTATTACAAGAATCTGACCCTAGACCAAACCCTATAGTAAGTACATGTTGTTAATTAATATTAGTCAGTACTTAATTGTATAATTACACTATAACCAGGACACTATAAATAAAGTGTAACCATAAATAATATCAAATTATCACTGACCTAAATACACAAAATATTAGAGATCTGCATCTTTACAAGACAATTACATTTAAATCTTCCTCTCACCTGTAACTTTGCAATGTCCAGTCCCGGCGGTCAGTTCATACCCATCCTGACATTCACACGCAAGAGATCCATTGGAATGGACGCAAATTTGATCACACACATCTGAATCAAGACAGTGGTCCACATCTAAAAGTGAAAAGTTAATAATTGCGGGAAAAGTTAAACCTATTAATAGTCTTTTAAAAGATAAACCTTTTGTAAATTTTGAAATCAACCATGATTATTGGCATAACCAAAAAGAGAAGGATTATAAGATCATTTTATATGTTTAGTTAAAAGTGTAATCAGTACATTTTTCCTGCATTAAAACTTACACATAAAGAAATTATCATTTCATTTCACTTGGAGTGGGTCGCCTCACAGGTCATGTTTAGATCACATAAGCTGTTGCATAATACTTGTTTTAAGTCTGTATCTACCATATTCTGAACACTATTGCTCACGGAAAGAAACAATGGCGTTTCTACAGCAACATTGTATACACTGGATCACATTATGTCATTTCTCCAGTTAACCCTTACTACTTATTTCTCACCCTCACAGTGTGTGTCCTTGACCAGCCTCATTCCACTGGGGCAGTCACACATGAAGCCATATGGCAGATCAATACACATGTGAGAACAGCCGCCGTTATCAATCTCACATTCGTTGTGATCTACACAAAGACAGAAATAAAATGACAAACAGTGAATTATAAAACATTAATAAAAAATAAGCTTCTTTCATAAAGCACTTTTCGTACTAGTCTACATAACAGGGTAACATAATAGTCGATTTTAACACTTTTATTCAGCAAGAAGCAAGTATTTTAGTTTTTATTTAGTTTTATTAATAGAATTTTGAATTCGTTTTCATGTCGATTTTTGTTTAATTGTTAGTGATTTCTTTATGTGTTTTGGGCATTTTAGGTTTTTTAAAAGAAATATTGCTATTTAGGTTATTTTCGTTTTAGTTTTTTGTATTTAATTCATTATTTCTTTATTTTATTATATATTATATATTTTATTATATCTATATTTTATTTTAGTGCTTCAACTTATTTCAGTTTATTGTCAAGGCAACGTTTCTAATTTTCGTTTAGATTTTCAACTAATATTCATATTTTATTTCAGCTTTATAGCTATTATAATATATAAATTGATCAAAGGTGATAGCAAAAACATGTATAATGTTACCAAAGGTTTCTATTTCAAATAAATTGAACATCCTACTCAAAGAATCCCGGAAAAAAAAAAAGTTTTCCGGGACAGGTCAGGACTGTGCAGGCCAGTCAAGTTCCTCCACACCAAACTCACTCATCCATGTCTTTATGGACCTTGCTTTGTGCACTGGTGCGCAGTCCCAATTGCTTCCACTTTGTTATGATACCACTTACAGTTGACCGTGGAATATTTAGTAGTGAGGAAATTTCACGAATGGACATATTGCACAGGTGGCAACCTATCACGGTACCACGCTTGAATTCACTGAGCTCCTGAGAACGACCCATTCTTTCACAAATGTTTGTAGAAGCAGTCTGCATGCCTAGGTGCTTGATTTTATACACCTGTGGCCATGGAAGTGATTGGAACACCTGAAAAAACAAAATGCAACTTACCACAGTTCTCTTCATCGCTGTGATCTTCACAGTCAGAGGAGTGGTCACACCTCCATGAATTGGGCACACAGTGTCCATTAGCACATCTGAACTCTGACCTAGCGCATGTCTGTGCTTTAGATAGCAATGTGCATGCGTCTAACTGTTCATCTGCTCCATCTGAGCAGTCAGGCTTTCCATCACAAATGCTGCGGGCAGAAACACAGCGCGCTGCTGCCACACAGTGGAAGGAGCCACTAGTGCAATTCAAACAGGAGATCTCATCGCTGCCATCGACACAGTGGTCCACACCATCACAGCGCTGATTCAGAGGCACACGTCTGCCGTTATTACACACAAACTGCTCTGTGCTGTCCTTTGGAAAACCTGCAAAAGTAAAAACTGTTCTTTAGTTCTGAAAGAAAGTGTTGAAGGACAGTTTGAGCAGCATAAGACTATTAATACTATCTGACTGGGCTACATTTAGTAAAACTGTGCAAGTAGGTGTTGAATAAGGGTAATCTGGGAAATTTTTTGCACTTTTGGCAATTTGCTGTCAGTTACCAAACAACATTTAACATGGCAATAATATAAAAATAAAGAAAAAACAGTCAGTTCATAATTTTGATTTGGACAAAAATAATAAATGATAAGCACAAGCTTAGATGTTTTTTTATGCTATTGTTATGCTTTCCTAAGTTATTAAAAAAACATTGTTAACGTGGGAACCTGAAAAATGTTTGAAAATGAAAAATCTAAAATGTAATTTCAAAATTGAATCCATATTTTATTGCATGTATATAATGCAAAATCTAAAACATTGCTTTTCTTTTTTTGCATGACTTGTGATTTATGTTCTTGTTAGAATAACCTTGCACAAATCTTATGCTTATGTCCAGTTGCAACCAACTGCTTAAGCTATGGCCATTAGTTAAAGTTATACTAACTATAGCTAAGGGTTTTTTTACTTAAAAGGTTTGTTGCAACTGGTTGTGATGCTTGGATTATTTATTTTATGAGAGTTTCCTACACCTTATGATAATAGGAAACACAACAGGCATTTAAATTCAGTTTTCTCCCATAAAAACTTTAATTTATTAATATCTTGATAAAATTCAAGATTAATAGCACCCTTATCGTGAAATTAAGCATACACCATTTACTATATCCATCAAAGTAAACCATCAGATTGAAGGGTGATTTTCACAAAAGCCTTTTTCAAGGTAAATGTCTTTCCAAAAAAGAACACTTGGACACTCCAGAAGTACACCAAATAACAAATTTATATAAGGAGTCCATATAATTCATAAATTTATGCACAACAAAGCTAACATGGACAAAATAAAACATTACAGAAAAAAACTTTTCAGATTTCACAGTGTACAGTATGTGTACAGTGCAACAGGAAAGAGCTTGTTTACATTTTATACAAGTCAAATTGCAATACTCAACAGGACCACATGGACTTGCCAAAAAAACCCTAAACCAACCACCTTGACTTTGACCTGACTGCATATACTGCACCTATACCTCATATATAATTATATATATATATTATATATGTATGTATGTATGTATGTATGTATGTGTGTGTGTCAAACCATTATATTATGTAATAAAAAAGTTATAGAATTATGTATTTTTATAGACAGTCAGCCCTTAATCCAAGTCCTATAACGAGATAAAGAGAACACAATTGAACTAGTTTTATATTTATGATAGAATTAATACGCACATTATTATTATTATTATTAAAACATTAAGAATTCACAAACACATCTAGCGCCACTGTAAGCACAGTGGTCTATTATCTCCTGCGTGCACGTGGAACCAACTCTGACACAATACCAAGGACATGCTGTACGGAGCTTTATAACATGCACAATTCAACACAGTAATAATATTTTAGTCTATGTTAAAAGTGCACGTGCTTGATAGTAATATAGTAAGTGAGTATGTCTTTATATTGCGCGAGGAAACTAGGAACATCAGTTTGACAGCCTCATGTGGCGTTCGATCCAATCAGATGGCGTGACAGCGCAGCGTGCACCGTGAGGTCCAATAGGAAAGTGTGAACAGTAGCGATGCACTCAGACACATTAGACACATGCATTTATTATCCTCTGTCCACACAGATGTACAAACCTCCCCTTACCTTCTGTTAAAGGAAAACATGACACACAAGTCAACAGCAGTAGTAATGCACCAAGGTGTTCCATGCCTTGCTCAGCGTCCTCTAAGGTGCGCGCTTGTCGCGATGCAATGACGTCATTTCCGCATTATAGAATTATGTAGCAAAAACTACTTTGTTATGTAGTCACCCCGAAAAGTTAAAACAGGTGATTCCAAAAGGTTTTAGGATACTAATGTACGAATGTCATTGCTTTAGACAGGCCTAACAACACATAGAACACATAGAAAAAGCTCACATTTCAAGTAAAACATTTCACAATACGAAATTAGCTTGTTTTTAAATTATAAAACAATAAGTACCCCCCCCCCNCCCCCCCTCTCTCTATCTCTCTCTCTCTCTCTATATATATATATAGTCTATTTTGTGTTTTTGTATTTATTGCAATTTGTTGCAATGTTTATTGCTGTGATGTCTCGGTTTTCCCCAGAGATTAAAATACCATTCTGTTCTAGCTTGTGAAGAACTGAGTTCATACATCAAATTTATCAGGTGGTTCAAGGGATAGTTCACCCAAAAATGAAAATTCTGCCATCATTATATATCACAGATATTTGGAAAAATGTCAGTAACCAAACAGATCTCGCCCCCCATTGACTACCATATAGGAAAAATAAATTTATGGTGTAAGGATGGTTTGCCTACAGTGGTTCAGGCTGCAGGGTTGCCGAATGACTCAAGAAACGTTATCAGCAATATGGTAAAAACTGTACATTTCTTGTCACCACCCACTGCTACTTATACCAATGATGGAAATAAGCGCCGTTACAATAGCAAAATATGTGGGAGAGCATTGCTAGTGTGATGATATTGAATAGCAATTGGTAGCACTTTAAAGTTAATACCAAATCCAAACTAGTTAGCACATTATTTGTAATTGAAAGGGTTTAATGACAATATCTGGTTATGGTTACACTTAAAGGCACAATATTATGTAAGATTTTTGCTGTAAAATATCCAAAAACCACTAGGCCAGTGTTATATATTTTGTTCACCTGAGTACTTACAATATCCCAAATGTTTCCAACTATTTGTAAATCGTGAGAAAATTGTGATTTTAACCTAGGATACGGGACGTATCCGGGAGTCGCCTGTCAGTGGCGTCATACCCGCGTTACCCTCGGTTTCCGGTTTTATTTTGTAGAAACCATGAAAACACCAAGATGCTTTAATATGTTACATGTTTTATTAGACAAGGGAACAACTGTTTGGTTACATTTATAGACAGAAAACAAATTATTGTTATATAGCTCAACATATTTAGTCTTATTGTTTAAATCTAGTTTTCTTGATTTTCTGAGAGTGCCATGCTTTACCATTCCTCAGAGAAAAACACTATTTTGTCATAGATAACATAGCATAATACAGCATTTTCTCCACCATACAATAAGTTTTAAAATTAATTGCATGCCATTTATCAACATTTATCAACTGCCATCCAGCATTTATTAATTTGATATTCTAAAATCGATCCATCTCACTGCAGTGTGCGACAGGACAAGTGTCTCACAGCAACCGGCGAGCGAACGCACAGAGGAACGTTATAACATCATTTTCAACACAGTCAAATGTATCTAATATGATAAACAGCGCTGTGTTACCTCATACACTAAACTGGAAGAAGCGAAAGCTGCGACTGTGGCATAATAAAAGTTCTGCTGCTTACGAGGCGTGTGTCATGTTCGTCTCTCATTAGCAATCGCTCCAGCGGCCTCGTTTAGCTCCAACATCATTCGGCCCTGTGCTGCTTCATACTACAGTAACGTTAATAATCTCATTCATGAACATGATTTCTGCACGAGTCCCATCCCGATTCTTTTCCCCTGGCTGTGAGTGTGAGGTGAAGACGACATCTCCCAAGATTTCCCGCTCAAACTCGGCGTCATCTAGCTACGCCTTTGTTTTGAATAGGTGACCTCTAGCGACGAAAATCTACATATTGCAGCTTTAAAATAGTTACAAAATAGATTATGATATGATAAAATCATCATATACCATTAATCGTACCCAGCATATATGTTACCTGAGGGATAGAAAGAGAGAGAGAGAGAAAATGTAGAGGGAAAGAGACAAAGAAAAGAGAGAGTGCCCCAAGAAAGAGAAGAGACAGAGCAAAGAAGAGCCCAAGAAAAAGAGGCAGAGAATAAAAGAGCCAGAGCATCAGTTACAATCTTCTTTTATCCCTTCTTGTTTTTTTTTTAACTGCATAACAAGAACAATAACAACATACAGAGGATCACAGTGTATTCAACTATTATCTATTACATTCATAATAGCATCAAGGAAACAACAGAAAAAAAAGAAAAAGAAAGAGAGAGAGAGAAAAAAAAACTATACAGGGGAAAAAAACGTACAGAATGTTCCAAAAAGAAAAGGATTAAAAAATTCTACACATGCGTTTCGCTTTTTTATTTCTTGCATCTTTTAGGGCCTCGATATAATGCTTAAGTTCAGTTTTAAATAATAAAATGTTAGGTTTATATTATTCCATTTCTGATTATGGCATTTTCCATACATAATTATTAAGTTAATCACCAAACTATGCTCCAAAATCTTATTTTTATATAACAAAAATATATCTTTACCAGATAGTCGAATCTTTAATTTTGTGAATTTGAATATTAAATATTCGATATCAATCCAAAACGATTGGGAAAATACACATTCAAAAAATAAGTGTTTTATGGATTCTTCTTCTGAATGACAAAAGATGCATGTAGTCTCCATGTCTCTAGAAAATCTTGAGACTACTTGTCTCACTGGATAAATCAAATGAATAACCTTATATGTAATTTCTTTAACCTTATTGGTGAGGCAGTATTTACTGGGTAAACTCCAGACCTCTTTCCATTCAATCTGATTATACATCGAGTTCCAAAAAGGTTTGCATTTAGGCAATAATGTACTTCTACATAATTTTTTAATATAAAAGTTATTACATTTTTTATCTATAATTTTCACACCATTAATATTTAACTGATCTGTATATAAGGGAATAGGCTCAGAAGATACATTGCCTGATAGAAGTTGAATAAGACCACTAGCAATGGCATCAAACTCCTTAGCAGTTACAGGGATCTTATAATGATTCAGGAATTCACAGTAATTGAAGAGCTGTCCATTATTCTTAAATAGCTGCCTCACCAAAATTATACCATTATTGTACCAATTTCTGTAAAATAAAGATTTATTTTTAAACTTAATATATTTGTTGTTCCAAATCACAGAGTTGTGTGGAGAAAAGTTATGCTTAAAAATGAGCATCAGTAATTAAAAAAAAACCTGTTTATGAAAAGAAGAAAGCTTTATTGGAACCTTGTTTACATCGAAATTACAGTTTATATCCCTTCTTTGACCATGTGACTGAAACCCAAATGTAAGACATTCAAATTGACCAATCAGAAGATTAAAACTTCCCCCACTGTACTAAAGGTATGACAATTTGTAGACTCCCAATGTGCACACATCTTAGCCTATACAGGCCTCCCTGACAGCAACATAGTGTCGGGCCAGATCCAGCCCACATCTGGTCCACGTGTAAACCACATGTACCAGATGTGGGCCGGATCTGGGCCATACTATGTTGCTGTCTGGGCTTGTTCACTGTCAACACCTTTGTGCCTTCCAAATGGCCCTTACAGCAAAGCAAACATCTTTGTTCATTTTGAAATATCTTTTGATATTTTTAATCTTACAATGGTAGTCAATGTTCTGCTTGGTTACTGACATTAACCAAGTCAGTTAGGAACCTGGGTGTGCTCTTTGATACCAATCTTTCATTTGAAGGCCATGTTTCTAGCATCTGAGCATCTGTAAAACCGCATTCTTCCATCATTAAAAATATATCTAAACTACGACATATGCTCTCAATGATAAATGCAGAACAGTTAGTTCATGCGTTCATGACCTCAAGGCTAGATTACTGTAACGCTCTACTGGGTGGTTGTTCTGCTTGCCTGATAAATAAACTACAGCTTGTACAAAACACAGCACTTAGAGTTCTTACTAGAACTAGGAAGTATGACCATATTAGCCCAGTTCTGTCAACACTGCATTGGCTTCCTGTTAAACATCGTATAGATTTAAAAATCTTGCTAATTACTCACAAAGCACTAAATGGTTTAGCTCCCCAGTACCTGAGCGAGCTCTTAATGCATTATAGTCCTTCATGTCTATTGCGATCTCAGAATTCAGGCCAGCTGATAATACCTAGAATATCAAAATCAACCGCAGGCGGTAGATCCTTCTCCTATTTGGCACCTAAACTCTGGAACAATCTTCCTAGCATTGTTCGGGAAGCAGACACACTCTGTCAGTTTAAATCTAGACTAAAAATGTATCTCTTTAACCTGGCATACACATAACACATTATCAATTTATATTTTCAAATCCGTTGAAGGATTATTAGGCTGCATAAATTAGGTCAGCCGGAACCGGGAACACTTCCTATAACACAGATGTACTCGTTACATCAGAAGAAGAATGGCATCTACGCTAATATTAGTCTTTCTGTTTATCCCGAGGTTTACTGTTGTCAACCGGATCCGGACCGTATCCAGGTGAGATCGAGGACCTGCGCCTTGACACAACCACAACGCAGCCCTGATGTATCAGCAGAGATTGAGTCAACTAGATCCTCCATTGTGAAGGACTCATCGACAAGACAGCCAGTGCCACAGTTCCTCAACAGACCGTTCATACCGGCGTGATGAATACGATCCTCAACTGGACATGACCACAATGCAGCCCTGAAGTATCAGCAGAGATTGAGTCAACTAGATCATCCATTGTGAAGGCCTCATCAACATGACAACCAATGGCACAGCTCCTCAACAAACCGTCCATACCGGCATGATGAATACGATCCTCAACTGGATGGAACTGGAATAAATACTTTGAATGTTGCGACTTATCAGACTTATGATAGCAACCTGAATCGAAACAAAGCACTTTTCGCCAGAGGAGAACTGGCCCCCCGACTAAGCCTGGTTTCTTCCAAGGTTTTTTTCTCCATTTTAACACCTATTTGCCACCTGTTTGCCACCTAATGTCACCTGTTGGAGTTTGGGTTCCTTGCCGCTGTCACCTTTGGCTTGCTTAGTTGGGGACACTTGACATTTGATATTCAACAGTGCTTTGAATCTGCCTGCATTGACACCATTTTCTTTACGAAAAATGATATACCAATTATCACTGTAAAGCTGCTTTGACACAATCTGCATTGTAAAAAGTGCTATATAAATAAAGGTGACTTGACTTGACTTGACATTCTTCCAAATATCTTCCTTTGTGTTCAGCAGAGCAAAGACATTCATACAGGTTTGCAACTATTTGAGGGTGATGACAGAATTTTCAGTTTTGGGTGAACTATCCCTTTAAAAGAAATTTTAAAAGCAAAGAAGTCTATATATATACACTACCGTTCAAAAGTTTGGGGTCAGTAAGATTTTTTTAATGTTTTAAAAGAAGTATCTTCTGCTCACCAAGCCTGCATTTATTTGATTAAAAATACAAACAAAAACAGTAATATTGTGAAATATTATTCCAATTTAAAACAGCTGTTTTCAATGTCAGTATACAGTAAAGTGTAATTTATTCCTGTGATCAAAGCTGAATTTTCAGCATCATTACTTCAGTCTTCAGTGTCACATGATCCTTCAGAAATCA
>RJVU01071502.1:2818485-2864320 GCA_003731715.1 Anabarilius grahami
AATAAGGTTGAAAACAACAGAGTAATATAGATAGATGGATAGATAGATGGATAGATGGATAGATAGATAGATAGATAGATAGATAGATAGATAGATAGATAGATAGATAGATAGATAGATAGATGTGTGTGCATACGAATAAATGCATGTTTAATTTTATTTTGATTCATAGTGTAACAACACACTCACCTGTATAAACGACTATTGCATTTTTTTTAGTCTCAGTGTCTGGGCCTGGTATAAATATAATATAATTATATATATAAACCCCTGATATAAAAAACACAGTCTTTGTCTCCCTTAATGAATATTTATATATTACTGAGAAGCATTTTTATTCTCTTTACCTAAATCAGAGGGAAAGGACTGAATCTTAAGCATGACACACTTATTCTGTGTTTTTTATTTGCATTGTTGAATCATGAAAATCTACTACCATATCATCTTGGTTAAGTGACAGACAGGAAATATCTGATGATGTTGATGTTACATAACGGCTGCATAATGTCACAACTTTCCAGTCATTCTACACAAAAATTGGGACACTTCTTCTCTGATAATCCTTCGCCACACTGTGTTCGGGATGCGTATTTTGATAAAAGTGTTGGTTCCATATCTGTAACGTCCCTGTACATGTCACAGAGACAGTGTAGTCTAGAGTGCGGCAGTCTCATCTCTTCTGTCATGTCCTCATTTGCCCTTGTGTAAAAAGGCAGCACTGCAGTGTCACATCCTCTCTGTGGCATTTCAGTGCACTCCTTGATCTACTGATCTTATTTGATCTATGGAATCAGGAGTATTGTGTCTAATGCATGTTTGACAGACTAAAATAACTGGTGATTAAAGCTTGGCTTTTGAGATTTGTCAGGGTCTCTGATTCTTTTTTCTTTCTCTTAGACTCTAGTAATGTGTGGGTGCAGGTGTGCCATGCCGAGGCTCACAGAGGACTGAAGCAGTACCGTCAGGCTTTGGAAAACTGGGAGTCCTGCCTGATTGCTGCCCCTTCCCCAGAGGTACGTCTGTGGATTTTCCTTACATGTACTGCCTGCCACTGCCACAGATGGCTAATTCATTTCAGAGTACATCAGCATGCATTTAAAATGTTATATTAGCTGGATTGTTGCTTTAAAAATAGGTGCCAAGTTTCTAACCTATCAAGTATCAATACAGCCATAATTTAAAAATTAAAATTCTGTCATTAATTACTTACCCTCATGTCATTCCAGACCCGTAAGACTTTCGTTCATCTTCGGAACACAAATTAAGATATTTTTGATGAAATCTGACAGCATTCTGTTCCTCCATTGACAGCTACACAACTGACATTTTGATGCTTCAAAAAGTTCATAAAGAGATTGTAAAACTAATACATATTAATTGAGGTTTAGTCCAAATTTTCTGAAGAGACTTGATCGCTTTATATGATGAACAGATTTAATTTAGGCTTTTATTTACATATAAACATTCATCAATGAACACATCAGATCTGGTAAACAGAAGCTCAAGCATGTTTGCCTGACATGCGAGAACCAATGAGGTTCATTCTCGCATGTTACGCATCACATTTGAGCTTCCCCAAGAACCACTGAGGTTAATTCTCGCATTTATTTGAGCTTCTGTTTATGTTTGCTGATCAAGGTTTAAATGTGAAAAAAAGCCTAAATTAAATTTGTTCATCATATAAAGTGATCGAGTCTCTTCAGAAAATTTGGACTAAACCACTCAATTCATTTGGATTAGTTTTACGATCTCTTTACGAACTTTTTGAAGCGACAAAGTGGTAGTTGCATAGCTGTCAATGGAGGGACAGAAATCTCTAAGATTTTATTGAAAAGATCTTCATTTGTGTTTTGAAGATGAACGAAAGTCTTACGGGTTTGGAACGACATGGGGTTGTGTAATTAATGACAGAAATTTCATTTTGGGGTGAACTATCCCTTTAACTTTATGTTAAAAGCTTTATTTTATTTTATTATTTTTAGGGGTATAGCTTGAAGCTATACTTCTATAATGTATCATCCTTATTATTATTTAGCACTTCTGTTGCTGCCCTTTTGTTTTCTTGACAATAAAAGTATGAAAATATTTTTCTTTTTCAGTTCTGATCATTGCTATTCATTTGAAATGTTAATTTCAGCACCACTGCATTTGACCTATATTTGTTCAATTAGCTCAGTTTCTACTACAATTACTGTGGTGTTGTGTTAAAACCCCTGTGAGGGGATGTAGTTGTGTTAAATACACGATTAAGGTATACAGGATGTTTGCCAAGCTGACAAGTGAGATAAGGAGAGACAGGCAGGTAGGGATAAGGCAGAGAGATGTGGGTCACTCGAGTGTGTATTTATATTGTTACGAGTCACAGTGTCTAGCTCTGTTATTAGCATTAACATGACTAGACTCAGTCCCATTCTAGCCAGATTAACCCAAAAACAGCATCTGTACTACTGGAAGCTAAACTCACTCTGATCTGTCTCTCTCTTTCAGGGGTATTTCCGGAAAGCAAAAATTCTCCAAGAGATGGGTCATGTGGATGAATCCCTGCAAGTCTTCCTTCAGTGTTTGGCATTGGATGAAAACTTCCATCAGGCAAAACAAGAGGTGGAAATGGTGAGATGAATTTCTCTGTTTTTGTGCGTAGTTGGAGTGATAATAAAATTTGAGCTTCAGTACATTACCAACCTGTATTTCAGTATCGATACAAAAAATATATTTTTGGGAAGAAAAATATAAATGTTCAAGTGACTAATTAAATTAAAAAAAGTATAATAGCGCAAACACCAATTATATAATATAATATATACTTATACTTATATACTTATAATTATACAAATAATTATATTATATGGTATTTTATTGTGTATATATAATATATCATCATATTTCATTATATTTATATTATATTATTATATTTTTTGCTGGTCTGATGGAAGTTACAGAATGGCTAGCATTGCTTACATCATCATTAAGCTGTCTGTATAAAATGTTTTGCTACTTTGCTGTGGTTAAGGCCATCTAATATGAGACCATGTTGGTTTATTATCTTAACAGTGACTCTGCATTTTGAATAATCACCTTTTGTTGGCACAGTAGATATGGATATAGCATTGATTTAGATTGATTCACTGGAACTGTTTTATGTTCAAGATACAGTTCTAGTTATGTGTCCCGAAAGGTCAACTTATTGTCATGTGCTGTGGCCAAACCGATGTTTCATATCAGTGCCAGACCATAATTAAATTATGTAAGATAATTATTACTGGTGAAGCTTTGTGACTTTCTGCCTAAGCACACAGAAAGCCGAGGAAAGTGCACTGTGAGCGTTGCATAATCTGTGTATCTTTCAGTGTGTGTTTACAGAAGGGCTTAAAACACACTCTCTTATGCAATTAAGAGCTTTTTCTTTGGCCTGCATTGGACTGAGACCAAAATTTTAAGGAAAAATCGTGATCTCTAAATGACATTTACAAATATTGGTGTCTTAAATAACAGATCTGAGCCAGGTGATTTTAAACTCCGATGATTAAACAGAACGCAAGATTAGTTGTGTACAGCATTCTAAAATGTTTTTGAAACAAAGAAGTCTTTTATGTTATTCAAGGCTGTATTTGTTTGATAAAAAATACAGTAAGAACAGTAATATTGTGAAATATTATTACAATTTAAAATGATGTTTTTCTATTTTAATATATTAAAACATTTAATTTATTTCTGTGATGTCAAAGCTGAAATTTCTGTAATGTTCTGAATTTTTTCAGCCAATTGTTCAATTTAATGCATCCTTGCTGAATATAAATATTAATTTCTTGAAAAAACTGATATATATATATATATTAAATGCCTTTTTGTTCTAAATTGATCTGCTCTATCTTTTTTCATCTTCAGATCTTGCATGACCTGTTGGCTCCGGCCTGTGATAATGTCAAGGTTGGATTGAGAGAGACAACCCACAGCACTTCCTTTCACCTGCGCAGTAAAACCCTGGTGTCCGATGGCCAGAATCCCGACCAGCAGACCCAGTTGCAAGCCCAGCACCAGTCAGACACTCAGGCAGCATCTGCCCACCTTCCCTCTAAATCCTCAGAGGTATGCTAGTCTGAATGAACTTTAGGAATAAATCTCTAGTTGACAGTGACATTAGCAGCTCTTAATACTTTAACACCTCATTTTCCATGTCTGCAGAAACCAGGTCGATCCGAAAGTCTGGAGCGCTCCGGCCTGAGCAGAGCTCACTCCCTTCGTGCTCACGGGATAGGGGGAGCTGTAGAGGAGGGGCTTAAAAGAGTTAGCTCCGCCCCCCAGTTGGGTGACCCAGAAAAAGGCACGCTGCTAAAGAGGAAGCTGTCTGTGTCTGAAGCAGGGCCTGGCGTGGCTTATAGCCACGGCAGTAAATATAAAAAGCAAGTAGGTAAGTCGTCTCGCCTGGGAAGTACGTGATGCCAACACAAGGACATACCACATGTTGAAAAGCCATGCAAATACTATATTGACTGCATATCTGAACATTTTCAATGACCCCAGTAAATACAAAACCAGTCTTCCTTAGACTGATTAATCAATCTTTAAAAGATGTCGGTTTTCAAGTTTGGCTTTTTCCACTGGCACTGTGATCAGTATGCATTACTATCATCGCTTGAAAATGACTGCAGTTTGAGTGTGTCCTAAATAAAGTGGTGTCCTCATCTGTCCGCTCTTCAACCTTTCTCCTTCAGTGACTGCCAGTGCAGCTACTCCTGTGGTTACTGAGGAAACCAAGTCCTATCAAACCCTGCCAAAAGACCTGCTGGACCCAAATGATTTTGAGTGCTCTCTCTGTATGAGGTGAGGGAAGAGTGTGTTTTTAGAGCCTATAAAAAGAAAAGGAGAAACAGACAAATAATCAGCACACTGTTTCTCCCATATATACTATGTAATAAAAACACACACATATATACATAAATAAATTGGGATTCTGCAAGAAATTTCATGTTTGTTTTTTTTAAAGAATTTATGTATATATAAATATATATATATATATGTGTATATGTATATATATGTGTGTGTGTGTATATATATTATATATATATATATATTTCTTTAAAAAACCCAATTTATTTTAAATGTATTTGTTTTTTTGTTTTTTCATTTTCATTTTTCTTTTTTACATGTTAATATTGAATTTTTTTAATAAAAGGAATGTGTTCATTAGCAATTTAGTTTCTGCTGTGGTATCACAAATTGGTAGCGAGAATCACAAAATGTCACTGTTGTTGGTATTGACTACTGCTAATTTGGTATTGTGATGACTGTGGTGCTTTCCACTGGTGGTGATCAGACCTGAAAAGAGTGTAAACAGTGTCTTAGAATAGCTTATCTTAAATTTCTTAAAGAATGCACATTAAGAAGCCAAACTAATGGAGCCTGTAATGTTACCCTGAGAAAACAATAAAAGCCTCAGTCAGACGCAGGTTCATTTTGTGTCAGTGAAAGTGTGCTTGCTTTTACCCTGTGTGATTTTGCACCTCACTGAAATTGAAAGTGTCAGTCACTATTTAATATAGCTCAACATCATCTCCTATCTCTTTTCTAGATTATTTTATCAACCCGTCACGACACCCTGTGGTCACACGTTCTGCAAAAACTGTCTGGAGCGCTGCCTAGACCACAATCCCCAGTGCCCTCTCTGCAAAGAAAGCCTGAAAGAGGTTTGTCTCAAAATCATAGACATAGTGCATTTGGATTCACTCAAGTAATTATAATTCAGGGCTCAACAATAAGGATATATATATATATATAAAGGTTATTATTCATAGAAATTGTATTAATTATAAAAACACTATTTTTTTGTAAAAAATATATTTAAATTTTAGCAGCATAGTTTTACAAGTATGAAAGTGTATTTACATTATTCATAATAAAATAAATGCAATTTTTTTTCAATTTGCATTTATAGATTTTTGCTAAAAAATATTACATATTGTCCAAATATTACTGATTTATTTATAAGGTTCATTCTCAGTAATGTTTCTAAGACTATAACATGTCTCACACTGACTTCATGCCATTCAGTCATCCTTATTGTTGTGCACTGACGTTTTTTTTTATGGAAACATCTTTTCTTTTTTTTTACATTTTATACACTGCTTCATATATTCAATTACATTTTAAACGATCTGGGCGTTATTAATTGCTCCAATTCTTTCTGTATTTCTCTTCTTTCTCATCTTCTCTCTTGCTGTTCTCATCCTCTTTTTCGCTCTTCATACAGTATCTTGCCTTTAGAAAGTACACAGTCACACAAGTGCTGGATAACATCATTAAGCAGTATCTATCCAAGGAACATTCAGAGAGACTGAAACTGCATTCGGAGGAAACAAAAGAGCTCTCAGAGTAAGTTTGCACAACTGCTTCGTTTGTTGCATTTTGAGTGTTTTGTTTCGAAGCATTACATAATGTGAAGATGCTTTTGCACTGATGCCAGAATTAACATTAATTTATTATGCATAATCTTTTTGTTTGAATCCATCAAGTTGTAAATAAAAAGAGAAAATAATGAAATGAGATGAAGTACTTTTCAATTGTAAAGATTTTAATTCACCAAATGATATCATATTGTGATTTGTATTGTTAATATGATATAAAAAACTGTTAATTTTCAATCAATAAATGTTTCTCAAGTCTTACACACAGTCTCTGTATATAATCTTCAAATCACACTCATTCTCTCTGTTATTTGTCTTCCTTAGTTTAACAAAGAATGTGCCCATCTTTGTTTGTACCATGGCCTACCCGACTGTGCCTTGCCCCCTTCATGTGTTTGAGCCAAGATACCGTCTCATGATCCGACGCTGCATGGAAACTGGGACACGTCAGTTTGGCATGTGCATCAGCGACTCACAGAAAGGGTAAGTGTGTGCTTATATGTGTTCTCATGGGAATGTGAGCATTAAGTATTTTGGATTATGTTGCTGATTTTTATATTTTATGTCAAGGTTTGTGGACTTCGGCTGCATGCTTCAAATCCGCAGCGTTCATTTCCTCCCAGACGGGCGCTCTGTTGTGGATACAATCGGAGGAAAGAGGTTTCGCGTCCTCTCACGCGGAATGAGAGATGGATACTGTATTGCCAACATCAAGTATCTGGAAGATATGAAAGTATGCACTTCTGATGAGTTTTTAGATTACTGCTATGTACAGGAATGCAGGAAAAGACATGTTTTATTTGTAAACTGTATGTCCTTATCCAGTTGACGTTAACTAAAAGTTAAATAAGCTTGAATTAAAGATATAGAGTCAAAGAAAGACTGAGAATTGATAAATTTTGTGTGTTGTAGGTAAATGATGAGGAAGAATTGGAAAAGCTACAAGTGTTACATGATCATGTGTACGACCAGGCCCGTAAATGGTTCCAGAACCTGGAGAACCGCTTTAGGAACCAGATCCTGCAGCATTTTGGGCCAATGCCTGAGAGAGAGGCTGACATCCAGGTATTTCCCGCTTGCTTAATCCCTACTACTGAAAGAAGCCCCGCCCCCTTCCTCTCTTTGCCTTACAGCAGGCTGGGCGGGAGGAAGTAGGTCAAAGTGCATTCAGGGTTGCCATTGCATAAGTGCAGTTATATCATAAATGTGTCAGAAAGAACGGAAGTGAATTTGGCAGTTTTCACAAACACACACACACTGACTGGTAAACATATTATAGTGTTGTTCAGAAGAGGAATGGCATGCTTTGAATAATAATGACGGGAGGTTGCTGTTGTGTAAGCTTCGTGAACAGAGCCAGTCCTTATATGGTCAATTTTAAGGGCCTGTCCTTAAAATGACAAAAGTACATAACAAAATAAAACTTTAACTAAAATTAAACATGAGCTTTACAACTAGATGTCCAAACTAATTAAAAATATTAATAAAGGGTTAGTTCACCCAAAAATGAAAATTCTGTCATTAATTACTCACCCTCATGTTGTTCCAAACCCGTAAGACTTTAATTCATCTTCAGAACGCAAATTAAGATATTTTATGTAACTACAGTGGTTCAATCGTAATTTTATGAAGTGACGAGAATACTTTTGTGCTCAAAAATAACAACCATATTCAACAGTTTCTTCCCTTTCCTACACAGTTGAAGTAGTAAACAGTGTAGCACTTCCAGGTTCTACGTCAGAATGCCAACTCATTATTGGCTGGCTCCTGCGTCAGCATCACATGCATGCATCGTGCTGCTCACATGTACAGCGTCAGCCAATAATGAGCTGGCATTCTGACTTGGAACACGGAAGCGCTGCACTGTGTTTACTACGTCAACTGCATTAACTACAATAATAGTATACAAACTTTGATGTAAAAATAGAGGAAATGAGCATGTACAACTAGATATCCAGTATCAACTGATACATTTCCAATATCAACAGACAAGATAAATGTAAAATCTTTAATATCGGATGTTGGACATGACCCTCTTATTGTACTTGTATTAGCAGCCTGATCTTAAGACACTAAACACACTTTCTTTGCTTCTTTGTATTCCAGGCCACACCTAATGGTCCAGCATGCTGTTGGTGGCTGCTAGCTGTTCTTCCTGTTGATCCACGTTACCAGCTGTCTGTCCTTTCCATGACAACACTAAAAGAACGACTAGTCAAGATCCAACACATCCTCACCTACCTGCAGAACCTCCCCAGAGACTAGTGCTTCCACACACACAGAACTCCCTGTCCCTCTGCTGGCCAACATGCTAACACTCTATGGTGCTGACTGATGAAGAACTAATGAGATTCCAAGGAGAATCCACTGAAAACCGAGCACAGATTTCCATCTGTGGGGTTAGATGTAATTCATGCAGAGTTATAAGAACAAAATGTTTTTTGTTGTTTCATACCGATCTGTTCATCACCTTCAGTTTTCTTTGTGTTCAGGATGAGAGTTAGATGACATCCCTTCCTGTAGTATTTATTGTTCTGCAGCTTGTCCGATTTCATTTGAAATTCTGTTTCCGTCAGATGCCCGTAGCCTCCATACAGAGCTTTGAGGGCAGAAATTGTTGCTGGAGAGCATTCCCAACATTTTCAACATGATCATGCTGTGTGTTGAAGTGGACAGGGAGCATCTGCAAAAAGGTGAATTTTCAGGCACCAAGATAGAAGGCCATTTTGAATCACTTAATCTGGAGAAACAAAAGCTTTCTGTCTTGACCTGTTAAGCACGCACAAGAGTTTGTTGTCGCACAACAGAGTGGCCTAAGACAGAGAAAACTCTGAAAATGCACTTGTATTCATTTGTGTTACTTTTGCAGTACTGGGCGTTAATGAAGCTTGCACGGTCCCGTCCTGTCTCAAACCTTCAGCTCATAGATGGGCACGATACTGTTTAAATAATTAGGACTTCCAAATGTCTCAATAGTTTAGTTTCAGACGTATCGTTAATTTTTACTGTGGGTTTGCTTTCAAAACAGCAAAAACAACACGTCACCATATTGCAAGAGTCTCTCTTGGGTACAAACTATACTCTTTAAAGATCATTTTTGAGAATGAGATTGAGATATTGATGTATTTTATTTCAAATCGCAAAGGGAAACTTGCAATATTTTGACTGATGAAAAACTAAACAAATCGTTAGCTGCAACCAGCACCATACTGAAAAGAGATCCAGCAAGCATTCTGCATATTGACAGTCATGAATGCTAACTCACTAGCTCATACCTGTGTGGTGCTTGTTGTGTGCAGACTAAACTAACTTTTGCCTTATAATACCTTGTTGCATTCTGCTACTATGGTATAATGCATCGGCTTGGGTTTTTGCACTCTTGTTGCCAGAGAAATAATTCTGTGGTTTAATTTACTTCATTCGCCTCTTGGCCAAAATCCTTTCAGTGTATAGAATATGTCAAATAATGGCTGTTGTATGTAAATCATGTTTTGAAAAAGATTTTTTTTTTTTTACAGCTATGCTCAAATATTTAAGTTGTTAATTTTCAAATAAAATGCACATCTTTTTCATTGTATATGTGTTAGTTTATTTATTTACATCATCCTTCCATCCATCCATCCATTCATTTATTTTACAAAATGCTTTTCTTATAAAGTCATGGGATGCTGGAGCCTAATTTATTAATATTATTATTATTATTATTAGCCATCTGTCAATTTTCCAAACTATTTGTCCTATGTAGGTCCGCAAGGATTATTATTATTACAGGCAATATTATTATCCATCCATTTTCCAAAACACTTGTCGCAGGGATACTGGAGCCTAATTTATCACTATTATTATCATCATCATCATCATCTTTATTCTTATTAGATAATAGATAATCGATACCTATATCCTCCACTAGGCTGCAGCAACGTCACTGGTTGTGCAACAACAGCTGTTTCATAACTCCTAGATTTGTTGTCCTGTACTTACTGCTTAGATAATCCACCATCCTCTATCGCAGTGAATCTCAACCTTTTTTGAGTAATGGATCCCTGTCATATTTGGAACCATCCTCAAGGACCCCAGAAGAAAATTGGCTCATTGGTATCATTAATGCCTTTGTGACGACCAAATGCAATCAAGTATAATTTACTAGTTGACTTGTTCTATATTAAGTTATTTTGTCAGTTATATTATACATATATTATCTAATATATACATATAAAAATTCATATTCAGATATTTTATAACTAGTCTCAAACTCTTGGAGGGTCACAGCGCTGCACAGTTTAGCTCCAACCAGCTACAACTCGCACCTGCTTGGAAGTTTCTAGTAATCCTGAAGACCTTTATTAGCTGGATCAGGTGTGTTTGATTAGGGTTAGAGCAAAACTGTGTAGAGCTGTGGCCCTCCAGGAATTGAGTTTGAGACCACTGATTTATAAGGACCCCCTGGCATTATGTCAAGGACCACTAGGGGTCCATGGACCCCTGGTTGAGAAACACTTATCGAACAAGCAGAACATTCTCACACAGTTTAGGACCTTTATTGAATACAAATACTCTGTAGTCTGTACAGTTCTAACGTTACATAAATCTCAGCAGTTTATGTACACCGTATTTAACAACTTGACTGGCAGGTTTGATTACATTTGATTATATGACGACTGAGCTCTTTATATGGAAAAACGTTCAGCTATCGGAGAGACAGCATCATGACGAACTCTGAAAGAAAACAGAGACAAAACTATAAGTTAATTTAAGGTCTTGGTTGTTATCTAATCTACTAGTTTACTATGAAGCACATTGAGGTGTGAGGCCTTTTTCCTGAAATGTCACTTGATTCCGTATGAAATATGAATCAACGGAATTCGTGTGAAAATAAAGCAAGCCTTTTTCGGAAGTTCATATACCTATCCAGTACTAAAGTGGTAAAGGAAAACACATTTGTATTACTTTACATTATTAAACTTACTTCATATAACGTATGGAGATTAAAGATGGAGTTGGCCGGAATTGTATCCCGAGTGAGGTAAGTCAAGTTTCTTCCTTTATAACTCCATTTTATTTAAAAATCAAGTAAATGTAAATGTTGAGAGCGGTGTCTGCTGCTCCACAGTTGGGGCTTACGTCCCCTGTAGGAATTATATACTTAATTCAGAGCAGCGCCATGACGGGTATGAAAGCGAGGCTGTGAGGGATAGACTTGCCGTGTCATCTGCTATAAAAAGCTGTATGAAGCTCCTAGATCACATATAATTTTCCACAGATCATGTTGTCTGGATTTTTTTTTGTATACTGAAATTTCTTACATTTTTCAGTGTCAGAACAATCCAAAAACACAAAATAACAGTGCAACCCACTGAAGAGATGCATGTCTATCCCTCACAGCCTCACTTTCGTTGCCTAGATGGTGTGATATAGTGCAGTGCAGATAGTAAAGGGGCTCAGAAAAAGGCCCAAGAGCCACATTTACTTCAAGTGAAAAAAGGGAGGCTGCTGCTGTTTCATCTGCTGGCCACTAGATGGCGCTCTAGAGTTTTGCTATTGTTTTTAGTGGTTGGTTTAGTGAGTTAAATACACTTTTCCTGATAAATTTACTCACCCCCATGTCATCCAAGATGTTCATGTCTTTCTTTCGTCAGTCGAAAAGAAATGAAGGTTTTTAAGGAAAACATTCCAGGATTATTCTCCTTATAGTGGATTTCAATGGCATCACAGTTTCAGTGCAGCTTCAAGGGCTTTAAACGATACCAGATGAGTAATAAGGGTCTTATCTAGCGAAACGATCGGTCATTTTCGAAAAAAATACAACCGTTTATGCTTTATAAACAAAATATCGCCTTGAACGTACTTTCCGCTTCCGCATTCTTCATAACGCTTACGCTGAATGTTCTACGCCTTCCCTATTCTACTTACGGAACGAACGCGGCGCCAGTTTAGTTTTTTTCCGTAAGTAGAATAGGGAAGGCGTAGGACATTCAGCGTAAGCGTTATGAAGAATGCGGAAGCGGAAAGTACGTTCAAGGCGATATTTTGTTTATAAAGCATAAACGGTTGTATTTTTTTCGAAAATGACCGATCGTTTCGCTAGATAAGACCCTTATTACTCATCTGGTATCGTTTAAAGCCCTTGAAGCTGCACTGAAACTGTAATTTTGACCTTCAACCTGTTGGTAGCCATTGAAATCCACTATAAGGAGAATAATCCTGGAATGTTTTCCTCAAAAACCTTCATTTCTTTTCGACTGACGAAAGAAAGACATGAACATCTTGGATGACATGGGGGTGAGTAAATTTATCAAGAAAAGTGTATTTAAAAGTGGACTAATCCTTTAAGCAGAGGTGTAACGTATTTGAGTAAATGTAATTAGTTACTGTACTTTATTATCTTTTTGGCTACTTTGTAGTCGTACTGAGTATCAAAGATATTGGCAACTTTTACTCTCCACTTGACTACATTTTTGAGCAAGTAAATGTACTTTTTACTCCAATACATTTGTGATGAGTAATGCAATTACACATTAAATTTTTCATGGCAGCTAACTTTTTCTGCAGCAGTTTGTTTCTGATATAAAGAAGCGATATCGCCATCTAAGGGCATTGAAGGTACTACATCTATATGCATTTTGCCTTCACTTCCCCAAAACTTCAACAAGGCTACTTTACGTAAATGTGAGTGCATTAGCAGGTAGTTGCTGATCGCAGGTGTTTGATTTATTAGATGAGGTCATGATGAGGCTGAAACCAGCACAGTGCAAGTAGGCATTGACTATTTTATTTTACTTAACATTATATTATTTATTCGTTATATTGACAAGAACTTTTGGCGGATATTGGTTTAGATATGGCCTTTTTGTGCACTTGAGCTTAACTGAGACTTGAGTTTGTAGACGTATAAGAGGTTGTTGTGTCGACCTTGATTTATTGCAATATTGAGGTCAGTTTTATTTTGAGTTTACAAAATAAACACAATTTCTCATGTTACAAATAAATTTTTTCTTATTACTGGCATGTCTTTTAGGTGTCTTGGACTAGTGCATCTTTTAGCTGACGTTCAGCATAAGTAAAATACTTAAGTACTGTTAAAGTCAGATACTTAAAGACTTTCACTCAAGTCGTATTTGAATTGGTTACTTGTAACTTGTAATGGAGTCATTTTTGCTGTAAGGTATCTACTTTTACTCAAGTAAGGTTTTCAGGTACTCTTTACACCTCTGGAGTTAAGTTAAATTGGCTATTGTTTTCCATGTTTGTTACGTTATACGTTCCTTTCTTTTGCTTGTTCACTGCTTGGTGAACGTTTTGAGCTGTGATCTACTTTGCTCAATAGTCCAGAGAAAGTCTACTCACCTGTAAACTCATGCATCAGTTATACATGAGTAGTACATATTCAAAAGCATGCTGCCTTCCTTACCATCAAAGTCCACATTCCCATCTCCGTTGAGGTCGATGTCTGTCAGAATTTCTTCCAGTTCTCCTTTCTTCAGTTTCTCACCCAGCAACGTCTTTGTGGACTCTTTCAGCTCCTCAAAGGTGATCCGTCCATCACCGTCACAGTCGAACTAAGAGAGAATTCAGAGTTTTATGAAGATATAATATTATTTATGGGTTGGGAAAAGATGCAGTATATCACGATTTGATGTTTGTGGGGTTTTGTTCTCTATTTAATGTACACTTTAAAGTGAGCTTCCTTTGAAGGCAACTTTAGAGTGCATACTCACCTGTTTGAAAGCGCAGTGCAACTCCCTTAGACCGACCATATGAGCAGTCTCAGCCAACATCCTTGGCCCCATTAATTCACAGAAATCATCAAAGTCCACATGACCTCCCCCTACAAACACACACATACCACATCAACACACTTATCTTTACATTTAAACTGACACACACTACCGTTCAAAAGTTCAGAGTTGGTAAGAAGTCTCTTATGCTCACGCAGGCTGCATTTATTTGATCAAAAATACTGTAAAAATAGTAATATTGTGACATATTATTACAATTTAAAAGAACTGTTTTCTATTTAAAAATTTTTTTAAATGTAATTTATTTCTGTGATGTTCATTGCTCCAGTCTTCAGTGTCACATGATCCTTCAGAAATCATTCTAATATGCTGATTTGCTACTCAAGAAATTTTTTTTATTATTATTAATGTTGAAAACAGTTGTGTGGCTTAATGTTTTGTGGAAAGCGTGATGCTTCTTTTTCGGGATTCTTTGATGAATAAAAAGTTCAAAAGAACAGCATTTATTTGAAATAGAAATCTAACTTTATAAATGTGTTTACTGTCACTTTTGAATAATTTAATGCATCCTTGCTGAATAAACGTATTTATTTCAAAACAAACAAACTAAAAAATCTTACTGACCTCAAACGTTTGAACGGAGTAGGTCAAAAGCTTAGGCAGGGTATAAATAGACACACACACATGCCATCATCTGAAACTGTTTTTAAGCCCACACACTCACATTTCATTTTTATCTGCTGAATGATTTCAATCAGTTCCATCTCTGTTGGCATGTATCCCATGGTTCTCATGCAGTCGGCAACATCTTTGTAGTGCAAATACCCATCCTGGTCATAATCAAACTCTTTAAATGCTACATGGAGCTCTGAAGGGTAAAGAAATGTAATCACATTTAATCACATCGCCAACTTTTCTTCAACTTACAGTATATATAGTATTCTGATATTTGTAATTGGATACGTTTTATAAAACATTAATATTAAAATTAAAGGTTTTGTTTTTTACATACAGATTGTTTTCTGAATGTCTCCAAAGAAAGACTAAATAGTGTGTAAGAGGTGGCTAGTTTAAAACACAAAATCGTGCTTTTGGCCTGTCCCACATTAACGGTCATGGCCTTCTTAAATGTATCCAAATTCTATTTATTATTTTAGTGGTAACACTTTAGTTTAGGGTCCAATTCTTATTACCAGGATATTGGCTGTTTATTAGTACTTATAAAGTACATATTAATGCCTTATTCTGCACGACTATATTCTACATCCCTTAATCCTACCCAATACCCAAACTTAACAACTACCTTACTAATTTGTCATTAATTAAAAATTGCTACTGTTTAATTTACATGATTATTCAATAAAAAAATAAAACAGATCAGGATTTTCAAATGCATTTAGACATTTATGTGTGTGTGTGTGTGTATGTGTATGCAGTTTTGGGGAAAGTTACTTGTATATGTAATGCATTACAATATTGCATTACTTCCTAAAAAGTAACTAATTACGTAAAGTAATGCATTAAAGGATTAGTTCACTTTAAAATTAAGATTTTCTGATAATTTACTCACCCCCATGTCATCCAAGATGTTCATGTCTTTCTTTCTTCAGTCGAAAAGAAATTAAGGTTTTTGATGAAAACATTCCAGGATTATTCTCCTTATAGTGGACTTCAATGGACTCCAAACGGTTGAAGGTCAGCTTCAAGAGCTCTACGTGATCCCAGACGAGGAATAAGGGTCTTATCTAGCGAAGTGATCGTCATTTTCTAAAAAAAGAAAAAAGAAAATTCTATACGTTTTAACTATAAACGCTTGTCTTGAGCTAGCTCTCTTCTTCTTCTCTATTAGAATTCAGGCAGTGTAGATGCTGCTAAGTGTATTACTGCCCTCCTCAGGTCAAAGTTTCAAAGACCTTCAACCGTTTGGAGTCCATTGAAGTCCACTATAAGGAGAATAATCCTGGAATGTTTTCATCAAAAACCTAAATTTCTTTTCGATCGAAGAAAGAAAGACATAAACATCTTGGATGACATGGGGGTGAGTACATTTTCAGGAAATTTTAATTTGAAAGTGGACTAATCCTTTAAGTTACTTTTTCTGACCTGAGTTGGGTTTGCTTGTTTGTTTTTTAACAAAAAAGTTATATTTTGGCAAATGTAAAGGCCCTTTTGCACCAAAAGTGCAATGCTTAAGCCTTAACAATGGGACGCAGGAGAAGAAAGTTCAACACTCTTACTTCAGCAATTAATAAATAAATAAACACAAATCTGATATTTATCTAATGTCATTTTTGCTTATTAGTTAGTGAGATTAAATACATAAAGAATATTTATTATTTAACATGTTTTTTTTCTTTTTGAGGAATACTGAATCTGTTTTTGTGCAAGCTCACATTTAGTCTTGAACTACAGTAACCATCATGTTTACACAGCGCACACAACATAAAATGTGAAAACAATAATCTGATTACATAATTTTTGTCACTTGTAATGCATTACCCTCAACACACACATATATATAATTGAACTTTACATTAAGACATTTACATTAGGATATGCTACATACTGTACCAGTTATATAATCTAAATGACTGTTCAGCTTAAGCATTGAACCATCAGCACAGGTTGACTCACCCCTCTGGTATTATTAATGCTGCTTACTTTTCCATCCACTGTATGCCATTCACTATTCATAACAATACCATTTCATTTTTAATCAAATTTATTTGTGTCAGATGTTATTGAATCTTGTCAGTTGTTTATCTTATGCTGAGTGTGTGTAGCATATTGTGTCTGACTGTCTAGGTGCTGTGCAATGGCTCGGATATTAAATATGCATGTTTTGTACATACCGTCTAGTTCCTCTGGCATTAAATCTCTGTCCTGGTGAAAGTAAATGTGAGAGAAAGAGAGCAATAGAAAGGTAGAAGAACAGAGGGATGAGAGAGCAAAATGACAATGAGGGAAAAAAAATGTGACACAAAAAACAGCTAAATATGGAAATTATTACAGCATGAGAGCTGAACATCCTTAGAGACATCGCCCATTTTTAATCACTAATAACTGAGGTTTATGTTAGCACGCTTATCAAAGCTGCTCAGTGGCACAATGACGCATAGAGTGGGGGGGGGATTGTATAATTGGATTAGACCATAACATGCCCTACCATGCTTCACATCAACGCTCATACAAACAAAGAACAGGGGGAGATGCGGGAAAAAATTTAATCATTTTGCAAACATAAACTGTGTAAATGGTTAAGGGGTAATGTGTAGGGAAAAAAAGGTTATGAGAGAAATGGTTTATAAATTATTATTTTTGCTAATTATTATTTATAAAATATTATTGCTGTATCACATGCAGTTTTATTCAGATTCATGGATATATGCATGCTTTTATTATATGATTAAATCTAACCAATACACATATATGCAATATAAATACAGTAAATTTGACTTGCAAATTTTTGACTATACATATCTGCTAGCACTTTCAGAATTGGATACACATGAATGTGTGCACATTTATTACGTTTACAAAGTTGCATGTAATTATTTTTAAATTAAATGCAGTTCATTGGAATTTCTTCAAAAATGTATATAAAATTTTTTATTAGCAAACCTGGCATGAATGTTCATGAAGTACAAATGATTTATGTAATGGTAAAGCATGCAATTTTTTAATCAATATAGCTTCACGGATTGAAATTGCAAAAATTATGTTTTTAAACAGGTTTCCTGTCTTCCATTGGTCATTAAACAGATAGTCATAACCCAAACTTGCGCTATTGGTTGAGCCAGTGATTCTATGTCATGTTGGTCTGGCTGTTTAAACAAACATTAATATTTTTATAGCACCATAGAGAATCTTCAAATTTCTTACTTATTTTTATTTCTGCATATAAAGTATTTTAACATCGAAAAATGATACGCATCACACCTTTAAATTCACCTAAGGACACTGTTTCTGTGCTTAGCCAACTAGGTAACCGCTAAGTTAATCTAATACAGCATGGATATTAGGAATGTCACCGGTATTTAAACTTACGACAACACTGGTATTACCAATAACACCGGAGGCGGAGGGGGTATCTGTTGCGCACCAAATCCTCTGCCATCGTCCTGTTAGTCATCTCGTCATGTAATAAGTAAAAATATGACTCCTGCTCAGTGCTGCGTAAATGTAATCCGTTACTGTACCTAAATAACTTTTTGACTACATTGTAGTTTGACTGAGTAATAGTATCAAAGATATTAGCAACTTTTACTCTCTACTTGACTACATTTTTAATAAGTACTCTTTACTCCAATACATTTGTGATGAGTAATGCAATTACTTGTTACATTTTACATGGCACCTAACTTTTTCTGCAGCTGTTTTTCTGCTACAAACGAAGCAATATCGCCATCTATGTGGCATTGAAGGTACTATAACTTTTTCCCTTAAGCCCGGGATATATTGCACGATTTTAGCAATCCTATAAGATCATTACAAATCACACTGTGCGACATGGATCTTTTAAACTTGGGTACGACATGCATGTAGACTGTACAATGATGAAACCTTGAATCGTAGGCTACGATGCAAGTTTCTATAGTATAATAAAAAGTCATCAGCATGCGCTAGTGGTGAACAAAAAGACCATGATGAAACACACTTTGGCAGTTGTAGTTTTAATGTGTGGTGAAAAAAAAAAAAGAGGAAGGTGAAAAGAGCTTGAGGTAAGCAGTTTTAAGTTTTAACGTGATGTCGAGTTGATTTCATATCGCATTTTTATTGGCTGGTCAGTGTCGAAGCAGCAAGCACACTGTGCGATGATCATGCTGAATTTCTGACACTGTCAGAAAATGATCGTAGGCTGTCTTTGGTCGCAAGACTGTGACAACGGCCGTCTTTGAACCTCTCTCACTGTACGACATAGGACCACAGATTAGAGCCACGATCACTGAAATCGCCACGATTTTTTCACGATGGCAATCTTTCGTTTGGGACGGCTAAAAATCATGCAGTGTGTTCTGGGCTTTAGTCACCCAAACTTCTGTCAACAAGACTACTTTACGTGAATGCGTGTGCATTAGCAGGTAGTTGCTGAATCGTAGGTGTTTTATATATGAGATGAGGACATGGCTGCAGATGGTGATGCGGCCTATGACATCCAGTGCAAGTAGGCTTTGACTATGAACACCATGTAACAGCGGTAACACAGACTGCTGCGGCAAGCCTAATGGGTATATGTATATTAAAACTTTATTAGGCCTAATTGATTTGTAAGGCTTTGCTAACTGAGTAATAGTTGCATTTTTGGTGCCCAAGGGCATTGACGTCTTTCAAGTGTTTCATTCAGTGCATTTATTGGACTTTTGACCTCCAAATTCCCTAAAACACATATTTATTATTAAAAATAATGCATTACTCATAGATTTCTCTGGAAGAGGTAGCGGTTACGCAACTTGGTGAGTTGCTTCAGGCTATTTACCCATAGATATATGCTAATAGGGTCCCTTGTCTATCTGTTTTTATTTCATTCATTCCTCCAATCTGCCAAGCAGAAACCATGGAGCTTTAGGCTGTGCATACATTGGTATATTTTCCAATTTGTGTCGTAGCACCTTTGCCTTGTTTGTCTCTTAGACTCTATCCATTATCTCTCTTACTGTTCTTCAGTCTCTCTGTTTTCTGGCTTTTTCTTGCTCGCTGGCTTTCTCTGATCTCCAGGCGTACACTTGAAAATATAATCAAGCATCTCTGAGTTTAAATGACTATGATTCAATGAATCGTGACAGATTCATAGCATCAGTTTTAACAGCAGGAGCAAGATGCATGCTTAGGTCTGGGCTTCAGTGTACGAAAATAACTTGACTTGGCACTTGTTATTGACCTGATTGAGGAGGAAGGTAGTGCGTTGACAGGCGGCAATATTTTCTCAGCAGACATATCACAGATTATGAACCTGACCTCATGCTAAATAAAGATGCATTGATCCTGTATATATATGTTTGAATGATCCAAAATAATACAAACTGTCTAACATTAGACACCTATAAAAGGTTCAAATGCTTAAAAACATCTTAAAGGATTAGTTCACCCAAAAATGACATTTCTGTCATTAAGTACTTACAGGTTTGGGATGACATGAGGGTAAGACCTTTGTTCATCTTCAGAAGACAAATTAAGATATTTTTGATGAAATCCGAGGGTTTCTGAACCACACATAGGCAGCAACGTCATTGTACCTTTTGATGTCCAGAAAGGGAAAGACATCGACATCGTTAAAAAAGTCAACGTGACTACAGTGGTTCAACCTTATGTTATGTTAGGAAGCGATATGTCGACCAATACTGAGGCGGTGTTCGGATGTAGAACACGGAAGCCTGCACTGTGTTCACTACGTCAACTACGTATGACAACAGTTAAAATTGTTAAATAAAGTCATTATTTTTGTTTTGTTTTTATGCACAAAAAGTATTCTAGTCGCTTTAAAACATTAAGGTTGAACCACTGTAGTCACATTGACTATTTTAACGATGCCTTTACTCCTTTCTGGACCTCAAAAGGTGCAATGACTTTGCTGTGTGGTTCAGAAACCCTCGGATTTCATCAAAAACATCTTAATTTGTGTTCCGAAGATGAATGGTCTTACGGATTTGGGATGACATAAGGGTGAGTAATTAATGACAGAAATTTCATTTTTGGGTGAAATTACCTGAACAAGCTAATCAAGCTCTTCAGGATTACTAAGCTATAGGCAGCTGAAGGTTTTTTTTCAGGGATGGAGCTAAACTCTGCAGGACAGCGGCTCTCTAGGACCGAACTTGCCTACCCCTGGACTAGCTAAACCAGCTTAATGCCAGCTTGGCCAGAATAGTAGACCATCTTCTTAAACCAGTTAAGACCTGCTTAGGATGATTTAATTGTTTTTCCCAGTACTATGGTGATACTATAGTACAGCGATTGTATCAGATGGTATACCATGATGCTGAACCAGTGTTGTTATTGTAAACTAAAACTATTAAAAATCGTTTTTGATAGTTGAAGTAAAGCTGAAGTAAAATAAATTAAAGAAATATAAATATTAGATGAAAGCTTAAACTTAATTAACTTTAACTGGAAAGTAGAGATGTTTGCTATTTTAAGTACTAAAATTGCTAAAATTAAAGCTAAATAGAAAATTAAAGCTAATATTGAAGAATAATGAAAATAACAAAACAAAATTAAAAACTGAAAATATTAAAGGTGCAGTGTGTAAATTTTAGCTGCATCTAGCGTTGAGGTTGCGAATTGCAATATAGAGAAGCTACGGTGGCCAACAAAGGACAAAAATGTCATCGTCTGAGACAGCAGAGAGTAGCTAGTCAATCAACCGCGCTCTGTAGAGCAGTTTGTCCGTTTAGGGCTGCTGTAGAAACATGCCGGCGCAAAATGGTGACTTAACTTGTAAGGGTGTATGTAGATATGTAGATAGAAATGGCTCATTCTAAGGTAATAAAAACATGACGGTTCATTATGTAAGGTATTTATACGCCACTGAAAACATATTTATGTATATTATATTGCATTTCTGACAGTAGATCCTCCTATAATTTACATATTGCACCTTTAAAAAATCTAATTCAAAATACGATAATAGTATATAAATAATACTGTGCTGAATGCAAAAAAGTACCTTGGTATCATCATATTTTTGGGACATGGTACTATGGTAATACCATGTTTCTGAATGTGTACCAAAGCAATATAATCTTTGAAGTACATTTTTGAGTAGAATGTAATGTAAATACCATGATACATGAATATGGTAATCATTGAATACCATGGTATATATATAAAAGCTGATGGTATCAGCACAGTATGTGTAAGAGTGATTCCCATATTTAAATATTGCTCCAAGGTACTTCAAAAAAAAAAAAGGCATGGTATTAACATACATTTTTTGTTATTGTAAGCATTTAAATGTATATCACTAGATAAAACTAGTAAAGATAAATCTAAAGATCTACTCTAGTTTACCTGTCCAAAGAGAGCATTAAGGTACTGTGTATAAGCCGCAGCAATAGCTGAATTCTGGCTTAAGGTTCTACTGCCTCGCCGTCCTTGGCTGCCAGATGAACCCCTGTGACCTGAGTTTTTCGAGTCTTTGGAGGAGTTACGAAGAGCAGAGCGTGGAGGATGAGCGTCTGATGAGGATGGAGGACCAGAGGAGATGCTAAAGGGAGAGAAGAACGGTAGTGACCACACCGCACATCATCTCAACCAATGCAAGTATTGATTTAGAGCTGTCTCGTACCTTTCTCTTGAAGATGTTTTACTCCTCTGAGACATGCTAGTAGATAAGAAGGAGAGGGGAAAGTTTATTCATATAATGTTGTTCTTTCCCATCTCTTTTATGAATTCGTCCACATTGACATTGTACACTCTAAAAAATGCTGGGTTAAAAACAACCCAAGTTGGGTTGAAAATGGACAAACCCAGCGATTGGGTTGTTTTAACCCAGCGGCTGGGTTAAATGTTTGCCCAACCTGCTGGGTAGTTTTATTTAACCCAAATATTGTTTAAAAATTACTGTATTTCTTGCTTAAAATGAACCCAAAATATGTTGGAAATTAACATTTTATTAATATGTTTAATAAACAAACATTTATTAATACTTTTTTTGAATAATATTTAAACAATAAACATTTATTAAATTGCTTATTAATAAATGCTCATCTTTTTGATTATTATTGTTGCCTCTAGTAATTATGAGTCTGATTTTTAATTTCCAACCTATTTTGGGTTCATTTTAAGCCAGACATATAGTAATTTGTAAACAATTGTTGGGTTAAATAAAACTACCCAGCAGGTTGGGCAAACATTTAACCCAACTGCTGGGTCAAAACAACTCAATCGCTGGGTTTGTCCATTTTCAACCCAACTTGGGTTGTTTTTAACCCAGCATTTTTTAGAGTGTAGTTACATAATTCTTCATGTAATATTTATGCAACCATGCCCAGTCCATTGACATTGTATAAAACATAGCAGCAGCTTTCCGGCTAAGTTGCTGCTTTTTTACCCTAGAGTTCAGTGGTTGGGCAGAGGCCTGATTCCTGTTGAGAGAATGCCTGTTGGGTTGATTCCTGGCATTATAATAGTTAGAAAGGTCATAGGCTGGAATTACAGTGACCGTTCCAAATGGCAACAGTTTGATGCTATTGTTTTCCCTTTGTAGAAAGGCTTATTTTTGAAGAGAAGGACACACGGCATAATCAAATGCATGTTAGCGGCAGATCCAAGAGGACGGACTGTTCCTCTGAGCGCTGAATTGGATTACAGTGGGGGCCGACAGGCACACCAGACAGCCTATAAATTACAATCAACAGTTTAATATGCCCAAGCAAAGCAGCAAACCTCTGTCTGTCCTCTGCCCATCAAACAAGTCATTAAAACTGAAATTGTCAATGGCTCCTTACAAGCAACAAGCTTAAATTATAAAATGAGCAAATCGTTCACACAAAAACACTTATTTCTTGGTGCCCTGGCATTTTGATCCTGTATAAATCAGTTGTCCTCTGTTCAATGGTTGGAAAAGCAAAAGAAATCAGTAACACTTTAGAATAATGGTCCGCCATTAGGTAACAATGCAGGACAAATGAGTAGTACTACATTAACAGTTCAATAATTTCTGAATGAGATTGGCATCATTAAAAACTAATAACTATGACAAATTACTAATTAATTATCACAACATTAACATGTCTGAGATTGTCTTTTTTTAATCTCAACATCATAAAATGCATCACTAATTACTCAAGTGTTTCCTAGTCACTCTTCAAGCACTACTAGAGATCTGGACCATTATTTTAAAGTGAAAATTAATTTTTCTCTTTAAAATAATGGTCCAGATTACTAATAGTTCCTGCAGAGTGACTAAGTAACACTTGAGCAATTATGATGCATCTCAAACTAGATCTCAAAAATATCTCAAATTAGTCCAAGACCAAATTATGCTGGACAGTGTTATCCACATATATAGAGTAGAATAGTTGTGTTCCAGAAATCCCTTTCTTTTTTGTCCATAGGGGAATTGAATTTTAAAGATAACTTAAAGATAGATAGACCTACTGTGAGCTACAAGGTTGTTAATTGATGGTATTTGCTTTTGTTGAAGCCATGTTTTAATATTGATGTTCAACAGCGGAATTACTGGTGAAAAACAACATTACCCATGATTCTGCAAAGAAATCTCCACCAATAAGAGAATCTCCACAAGCAAATCATGTCAAAAGAATTATTTAGTGCCCGCCCACTCCCATGAAGCACTGTGAATGACATAATCAAGTCTGTTTCCCTATACGCTTTCAAACTAAATATTTGTATATAGGCCTATGTAAATGCATATTTTGCAATAAACATAAAATATGTTGTTTGTATACATATTCATTTAAAGATGTTGATTATATATATATATTTTTTTTATTTCTCCATTTTTAATTTGACAGTTCTTTCCTTCATTAAGCCTGTTATACGTCTTGTACTTTTGTCTTTTTGTCTGATTTTCAAATACTTTTTTGCTTTAAATTTAAGTGTTGTGATTTACCTCTTAGCTAGTTGGTTTGCTTCATGGCTTATAACTCTTTAGCAAAGACCTTTTTAAATCCCTATGGGAAACATGCATAAAAAAATACTTCAGGAACCAAGGCCAAAGAAAAAGTGTTGTCCATTAAGGCAATGTATATCAGTCCGAGCATCCACGTCCGGTGTTACTTTCATGTTTCTTGTATCATAATCGCATCACATACACACGTTCGTTTCATACAAATGCAAATGACGGCATCTTGCAACTATTGATTGTAGTGAAAATGACCTCAGAGACCTTTAGTATTAATATTACTGTAACATTGTCATGCTTATGATGTTATGCTGATTGTTTTGTACATTATGGACTATTCTGTCTTAGTTGAATATAGGCTACATTAAATAGTCAGTAATTTCCAATATTTTTTAAATGAGCATACAGTACCAAGTCCATGTATTTATTTACTTGCTTATTATATCTTTTAAATGAGATAGAGTCTTTTAGTCTTTTTTCTTTGAAAAGCAACCCTCTGTGTCATATTTGGTGTGTATTGAAAAAGATGGCTTTGATAAATCAATATGTTGGCTCAATAAATTAAATCTGAAGAAACTAGTTAAATAAAAGCTTACTTTAGAAAATGTCTAATTGCTTCATGGAGCACAGTCCAGCAAACTGATTATTCATGTTTGAATAGATGAGATGTACTATAAGACGTGGGATCCTTCTGCTCTTGGTAATTTGGTGAATCTATTTCAGTGCACTAGTGACACTTACCAAGAGGCAAAACCTGCCTCGCTAATCTACAAGAGTTATTAAACTAAGTGACCAATTGCTGTCAATCAGCACGTTAACACAAGCAATTTCAGCTCCTAATTCCTCTAATTGGAATAATTTAACAGAGGAGTGTGGGGATAATTATGGAACTGATAGAATCGTCTAAGAGAGCCAAAGCTGTGCTGGGGCAAAGAAGACGAGACTGCTCCATTTCCCCCCCTAATTGCGATAAGATACCAGTTTTGATATACAGAAAGTAATTACTTCTAAAATTACATATGAGATGATTGGTTTGCTGGAATGTTGCAAACTATGCACCTTTATTTTTTTTTTCTGTAAAGTTCATGAAGTGAAGCATTTTTTTATTTTTTATTTTTTTATGGCAGCCCCCTTTAGAGCTGGCCTTCCAAAAATGACTGCATCTGACAAATGCAGATTAGATCAAACGTGGACCTTCAGAGATAGAAGTCTTTCACACCATGAAAGACTCAATCACACTGAGGGATCTGTTCTAGCCAAGGGCATCAGATACAGGCTTTCAAATGGCTTTGTCTTACTGTTTGTCAGGTGAATGTTATATGTTAGAACTTTGATAAACTTTTGTTACTTTTGTAATGTCAAATGATATCAATTTATATTGATTTAAAGCAGCAAATTGCAAGAAAATCTCCCAAAAAGTTAAAATAGATAGGGAGAAACCTTAGGAGGAACCAAAACTAAGCTAGGAAAGTCATATCTAATATCTACATTATAAGCTTAATGATTTCAGTGAGATCTGTATGAAAGCCATTTTGAATGAAAAAAAGAAGAATCATTATTAAAAGTAAATAAATGTGCTTATATTTAATAATTGCTATTTTATTTCTCCCAACTGTGGCTTCATCTTGCAATGTGAATTTAACTCATAATTGCAATTTTATATCACACATTATGACTATATCTTCCATAGCTTTATTTCTGGTAATTGCAACTTTATTTCTTATGATTTCAACTTCATATCTCACAATTATGACTTTTTATATCTTGGAGTTGCAACTTGTTTCACAATCTCACTTTATTTCTCATTTTAAACTTTATATTACAATTATTTGTTTTATTTTTACTCCGGGGTGGAAACAGGCTTCTATAGATATGGGGACAAAATGTCCCACACAGATAGTAAAACCTTTAGGAAAATGGCTTAATATACTAAATGTAAAAATGCAAAAATATGAAAAATGCAAAAAGTGTGGGTTGGGTTTAGAGTTATGTAAAAAATATCATTAGCTCATTATAAAAACAATAAAAGTAAATTGAAAGTCCCCAGCGTTATAGAAAAACATACATTCAAAAGTTTGGGGTCAGTAAGATATTTTTTAAAAGTGTCTTAAAAAAGGCATTTATTTGATCAAAAATACAGTAATATTGTGAAATATTATTACAATTCAAAATAACAGTTTTCTAAAATGTAATTTATTCCTGTCATGACAAAGCTGAATTTCTTCAGTCTTCAGTTTCACATGATCCATCAGAAATCATTTTTAATATGATTTGGTGCTCAAGAAAGATTTCTTATTATCAATGTTGACAACAGTTCTGTTGCTTAATACTTTTGTGGAAACTGTGATGCACTTTTTCCGGGATTCTTTGATGAATAGAAATTTCAAAAGAACAGCTGTTACTTGAAATAGAATCTTTTTGTAACAACGTATAAAAGTCTTTACTGTTACTTTTGATCAATTTAAAGTCTTCCTTGCTGAGTAAAATACTTGTTTGTTTTGAACTTTTGGAACAGTATAGTGCATGTGTGTATGCTAAGGATGTACATTATAAAATGGTAAGTTGAAGCTTCTTGTTCGCTATATCTGCCTTGTTTTGTGATCTCCTTGTGAGATCCATCACAAGGCCTTTGGCACTAGATCAATCACAGTTTGCAAGAACTTTCCTGGGTTACATCTGAAAACAAGCCACAGAACAATACCCATGGAATGTTCAGACTGGCGTGATCGATCCCCATTACCGATTTTGTGTCATGGCGCTGAAATGAGGTCGACCCCCTCCTTTGCCGTTACGGCCACGCAGTGATGGGATTTATCTTGCTCGGCCTGGCAGCCCCTGACAATCCACTATCAGTTTAGAATAGCTGCTGTTTACATCTAGACACAACTTTACATCTGACTGACTGCGTTCAAAGGCTCATCACTTCTCTTTGATTGTCATATATGTCCTCAACATTACTATAATTATTCAGTAATTACAGTCTGACGGCTTCTCTTCCTGTCAGTTTCTGTACTAATACAGCAAAGCTTTTGAAAAAGATTGCCACTATGGCTGTCACTATGTGCCTGATATGTTACTGTTGAACGTGCTTTGTTGTTTGTGGCGTTTGAAGTCAATTAGGCCCTTTAGCAGCCGCAAAAACTGTTTCTTGCAGAAAGATTTTATGCAAGATATACTCTAAAATCTTACTACATTATATTTTCAGCTTACCTTCAGAATGAGGGGAGCAAAATGTGCAGTCCAGAACCACTTGAATCAGTCTTTTAAAATCAATTCCTCCTCCTCTGAGAGAATGTGTGGATTGACTGTAGAAAGTGACCCTCCACCCTCCTTTGATAATCCAAGTAGGTGATAATCTGTCTAAATATGTTTGGATTAGCATGTGAGATTGTTGATGATGTGTTTGGATTAAGCCGTACAAGTGTTCCTGTGAATGTGACTGTCTGAAACAGACATGTTGCTCTGCATTTGTCTATGATTGAATGTATATCAGTTTAACAGATATCAGCATGGTTATAAAACTACTGGGGCTAGTTGTCACACAGGGCTGGGCTATGTAAACTATGTTTTATGTAAAAAGTCCAAAGACATAAATGTGTGTTTCTATTAGCGTGTGATATCTTAGTATTATTTATATACTATTATAGTATTTTTTTAACTTCCTGAATTGTTAGTTTTCATTTTAGTTTGTCATTTTATGTCTTTTTATTAGTTTTTGTGTGTGTAATTGTGTACAAATGATTCTTCATGCTGCTCCCTCCCAACCATTCTTTCACAATTTGAGCCTGATGAATCTTGACATTGTCACCCTGGAATATGGCCATGATGTGTCTTCCTACATGATTGTTTAAGAAACAAAAAGCTACACACTCCATCAGTTATTGTTAGAAGAGATTTGGTCAATGTTGTGATCCCAAAGGATCACCACAAACAAGGAGAAGACGAGCATGTTATATGTAAAACATTTGAGCTTTAATTTAACAAACATATCATAAAAAGTGGTCAAAATTTAATCCGGCTTGAGCCAAGAGACAAACAGACATGAAGACTGGTGGATCGTCACAGAGTCCTGAAAGGAAATGGACACCCACACTGAGGGGAAGAGGCTGCTTAAATAGAGAGGGGAAAAATGCACACCGGTGTTTGTAATCACGAATTAGTCAATCACCTGTGAATAACACACAGGCACACACAAAAAGAAAAAGAATCACACAAGTAATCGCCGACAGGGACGTCACAGTCAACCTTGCTGTTGAATTTGTTTCATTTTTCAAAATTGTTTTAATGTTGAAAAGCCTTTAAAGGGATGTTCACCCAAAAATGAAAATTATCCCATGATTTACTCACCCTCAAGCCATCCTAAGTATATATGAATATCTTCTTTCAGACGAACACAATCTGAGATAATATTTAAAAAATATCCTTAGTCCTCCCAGGTTTATAATGGTTGTGAATGGGGGCCGCGTTTTGAAGCCAAAAAGAATGCATCCTTCCATAAAAAAAAAGTAATCCATACAACTCCAGGGTTTAATAAAGGCCTTCTGAAGCGAAGCAATGCATTTTTGAAAGAAAAATATCCATATTTACAACTTTATAAATTCAAATAACTAGCTTCCGGCGGACGACAGTACACAGAACGCGCAAGTCGACTTGCACTAAATGAGTAATCCTCTGACGCGATGTATGACACAGGATGTTGGAGTATTGTAAGCTTAGACTCCTCTCGCAGTTCAAACAAACAGGGCTGTGCAACAAATTTAAGCTCCTCTTATATTAAATTCCTCCAACATTTCTCTTTAAAAATTATTGTTTTAGACTTATAATCCGTGACTGGTGATTTGTTTTGCTTTATCCTCTGTGCCTCCGTGTTCGTTATTTTTCTTACTAAAACGCATCTGTGCGTTTCAGAAGACATTTATTAACCCCCTAGAGTCATACGGATTCCTTTTTTTTTTTTTTTTTTTTTTGTATGGATGNTTTTCATGTATGGATGCGTTTTATTGGCTTCAAAATGCAGCTAAGGATATTTTTAAATATATCTCCGATTGTGTTTGTCTGAAAGAAGATAGTCATATACACCTAGGATGGCTTGAGGGTAAGTAAATCATGGGATAATTTTCATTTTTGGGTGAACTATCCCTTTAAAAGGCTGGTTCCAACAACATCGCCAGCCATTGGGCCATGTTTTCACAAAAGATCAATGAGCATTAAAATGAACTGTTTTCTTTTTCCTGGCCAATGACGGTGGAAATGATCATTAGCATTTTTGTAGCCAAGACTTTAATGTATATGTCTATAAAGAAATTGATCTTGAGTAAAAAAGTGTGACAGCTAGCCCTGGTCTCCTCTAAACACTGTTTCTGTGTACTGTAGATGAAGATACAGATCCAGCAGTTGACCACATCAGCCAGAGGTCGGTCAGGCGAGTTTATACGAGAGATTGATTCCAACTTTGTTCATGAAGTGTGAATGAACACTTAACACGGCAGTGACAGCTGATTGCAAGTTTCATGAATGTAATTACAGCTCCAAATCATGACATAAATAAGCTCACATAATAAGGTCGTAATGAAAGCCTGTCATGAAGACGAAATTTGGATCATGTGTTTAGCAAAAGTTTGGATACATCATTGCATGGACTTTTAATTAAGCCACAGAACTTAACCCTAGGGCAGAGGCTCATCTTGTTATCAGACTATGTCTCGAAGATAATCATTAAACATTTTAATTAAGATAAAAAATGGATAATAATACAGTCGGGGTATGAATTCAAAGTTCATAATAAAGCTTTATAATGAAAAGTCGCATAATTAAATCTCTAATTTGTGCTCACAGCAAAATATACAGCTGGCCAAGAAACACAAAGCCCTCTTCGGTGCTGTTTCTGTAGCTCTAAGGTTAGGAAAATGCTAGGAGAATGTTAATAAATAGAATAATATACTGTAGCCTACTGTACAAAATGCTTAATTTCCATCTGCCTAATTATGCCAGATGGTTTTTAATGTATCATGACTCTTAGAAAGGTCATGGGTTCACATTATTTCAAGATTATACATGATTGCACAATGCCAGCCATTTTCAGCAGCTTATTTACTTCTGTTTATAGCATGTCAAGCGTTATAATTATAAGAAAAAAATTCATTGTGCATCTTATAGTTTATTAGCTTCTTAGACATGGACTACAAATATGTCAAAACACTGTCTATCAACTTTCAGGCTTGAGACAAGAGAGCAAGAGTCGTTATTGATGTTTTCTTGGCATCTGTTCTTCCCTCTTGTCATTCATGGCATTTGTCAAAAGAAAGCATGCACCTTTTTTCCAGTTCTTTCTCCTAATCGCTGCTTGGCGCGGGGGTAATGTTGAGGTGAGCATGCCGGGAGAGATGCTGTCATAGTCTATTACACTCGATTATGCTTACTGTGCTCTAAAAATGCCTGATTTTGGTTTGCACATTTTCCTCGCAACTTTTTTTTCTTCAAAAGGCAAGTCAAGCAATAATGTTATTCTAGTGTGAGCTCCCAATAGACGTGAGCCATTTAAACCGAGCAACAAAACCAGAGTCAGCGAATTAAACTCACACTGCTTATACATAAATTCCATATTCAGGGAAATGACAGATACTGTTAAGTGAAATTCTCAGAATATGCATTGATCCATTCTTCAAAAATCTAGTGAATGCAAAAAAGTTGTCGTTGCGCGGCTCGCAGTGACAATGTTTAAATTTCAGCGTTCAGTGGGTAGCAGTGTGTTCATCCATCTAGGGTAACGCGAGGTGTGTTTTTGAACATGGCCTGTTATAGATTAGGGTTCAGGTGTGATGGTGCGGAATGTTAGAGGTGACTAATGATGCTGCACATAATGGCAGCCTTCAGCTTCATTAAACATGGCTTTAAAAATCGCTAGACACACAAAAAAATAAGGTGTCTCATGCTGGCATGTGTGTCAGCTGTTGGTATCACACACAGAGAGATGTATGAATAGGTCCAACACTCAAAAACAGACCATTGTCATACACATATTTTTTCTCTTTTTCTATGTGTAAATATACTTGCTCACATACAAGTCTGATTTTTCTCCACCTTAGCCTTGCAAATGCATACTGGGCCAATTCAATAGAACGAAGATCAGTTATAAATACCATCATAATGAATGACTGCCATTTTTACATACCATGGTATTTACATTAGGGATGCACATATGTTGGTACGATATTTAATATTATTATTTTTTTTTATTGGTTGATGTTTAATTGTTTGTGATCACCCTATTTTTACACTTAGATTACCTTTGCTGTCATCTATGATCTTAAAAACGCTGTTACATGTAACCTTCACTCAAAACAATTAATTGTTGGATTTACTTAAAAAAAAAAAAAAAGCAGTGTCAAGTGTCTTCGCATCTATGGCAATTGACAATCGAAGCGCCCGTCTCACCTGATCACCTACGCCAGCGGTGGGCGGTCAACTCAAATCGACTATTGGCTGATGCGCCGGAATCATCTGAATCTCGTGTCCAACGCAAAGGTGGCTCCCCAACATCGAGTACTGGTGATGGATTTGCGCTTGGACATCGGACAACATCGGCGCCCGCCCACGACTGGTCCAGCCCATATCAAATGGTGGAAACTACCAAGATACAAAGGACATCTCAAGGCACGGCTCGACCAGCTGGACATCAACCTCAGTCAGCCAGTGAAGACGATTTGGGATAACATCACCGAACAGATTCAAACAACCGCCAATGACGTACTAGGACAGACCAAACGGGGTACACGCTTTATCGAGAAACAAGTTTGGTGGTGGGACGAAGAAGTGCAGAAGATCGTCAAGGAAAAGAAGGCTGCGTTCAAGAACTGGCGACAGTCGCTTGCAGACACCAATTACCAACATTACAAACTCTGCAAGTCGGCCGCAAAGAGAGCAGTTGCAACAGCAAAATCAGCCCATTACGATCAGCTTTACGCCGACCTTGACACGCCAGAAGGGGCAAATAAGATCTACCGCCTCGCGAATGCACGCCACCGTTCAACGCAAGATATCGGCCAGATCAAAAGCATCAAGGACGACGACCACCAGGTCCTACGAGAGCCACCCACCATCCTACGGCGTTGGAGCGAATACTTCTCGGGGATCAGCAATCAAGAATTCCCACACCCGCCAATCGAGAGCGCTGCCCCTGTGTTTGGACCTGTACCGCCTATTACACCGGCCGAAGTAGAACTGGCCATGAAGAAAATGAAGAATTGTAAAGCAGCTGGACTGGACGACATCCCAGTTGAAGTCTGGAAGCTTCTTGGCCGCCAGGGAACCGACATCTTGGCAGTACTGTTCAACAAAATCGTCGACACTGGAGAAGTCCCCTCGGCTTGGTCGACCAGCGTCACGGTACCCATTTGGAAAAACAAGGGAGACGTGACCGAATGTTCGAACTACCGCCCTATCTGCCTCCTATGCCACACGATGAAGATATTCAAGCGAACTATCGATGCCCGACTTCGGAAAATCGTCACGATCACCCCAAACCAATGCGGCTTTGTCCAAAGAAGTGGAACAACCGACGCTATCCATGCCGCCCACATCCTCCTGGAGAAGCACAGGGAGAAGAACCAGACCATCCACATGGCATTTCTCGATCTTGAAAAGGCGTTCGACAGAGTTCCCCACGACCTCATCTGGCATTCCCTCCGTTCCCATGGAGTCCCTGAGGCCTATGTCGAGTGCATCAAACTTCTCTACAAAGGCATCACCAGTGCAGTGAGATGCGCAGCCGGACTGTCACCGCCCTTTCCAATCAACGTTGGAGTCCACCAAGGATCGGCTTTGTCACCCCTCCTTTTCATCCTCTGTATGGACACCATCACAGCCGTCCAGCAATCACCCCACCCCTGGTCACTCCTCTTCGCCGATGATGTTTTCCTCGCTAGCGAGACTAGGGCAGTGACTCAGAGGGATACCCAACTATGGAAAGACCGGTTGGACGAATATGGCCTACGACTTAACATCAAGAAGACAGAGTACTTGGAGGGTGGCCCTCAAACCGATGGCACCATCAGCATCGACAACGAAGAACTGAAGAAGACCGAAGAATTCCGATAATTGGGCTCAGTCATCAGCCACGACGGAAGTGTCACTGCCGATGTTCGAGCAAGGATACAAGCAGCCTGGATGAAATGGCGCCAAGTGACCGGTGTCCTCTGTGACCGACGGATGCCGGACAAGCTCAAGGGGAAAACCTACAAAACGGTGATCCGCCCAGTAGCCCTGTATGGTTCCAAATGCTGGCCTGCTTCGACTATTCATGAACAGGCCCTCAACACCATGGAGATGTGTATGCTCCGATGGAGCTTGGGAATCACACTATGGGATCGCATTATGAACGAAGACATACGGAAGCGGCTAGGCGTAGCCCCTATCAAAGAAAAAATGCTTGAATCGCGTCTTCAGTGGTATGGTCACGTGGTCCAAAGTGCCGAGGACTCGGTAGCCAAGACAGCCACGCGGATCGACCCTGTAGGCCACCGTCCCCGAGGTTGACCAAAGAAACGGTGGATGGACAGAATTAAGGAAGACTTGAAGATCGTCAATGCATCCCCTGAAGATGCCTTGGACAGACTCAAATGGAGACGACTTTGCCAAAGAGCGGACCCTGCAATAACAGGAGCTACGCCAGGATGAAGAAGAATGGTTTTTGTATGTGGTCTCCTTACTGGCTGACTGAATTCCACTCTGTTGTATATCACTCTTAAAATTAAAGGTTCTTTTTTGGCATCTATGGTTCCATAAAGAACCTTTAACATCCGTGGGACCCTTCCATTGCACAAAAGGTTATTTATTGTGTGAAAAAGTTCTTCAGATTAGTTCTTCACACTAAGAAAAAAATGATTATTTTAAGAACTGTTCAATGAAAGGTTCTTTTGGGAACTTAAAAATTGTTCTTCTGTGACATCTCTGTGAAGACTTTTGGAACCTTTATTTTTAACATAGTATAGGCGTTTTGTCTCTTTCAATTAGAATTACAACTTCAATATCTCTAAAGCGGCTCTCCAGTGTATTCATGTTTTTACTGAAGATTTTCAGGCCAAAGAAGGCGGAGCCCCAGAGCCACACCTACCTATTACGTAATCACCATAGACCAATTGTAGTTCGAATGTAGCCGGAGCTAACTTTTTCCAGAAAATTTGCTTTGGCAAGCTATTTCAGCTATTTGGGAACCAACATTGGTTCTTCTATTGCTTCAAAAACCCCTTTTGTAAAAAAGTGTAGTTCTAGTTGTTGATGTTTTTCAAGTAATTTTGCAATGAGCATGTTTGTAGTGTTGATTTATGTCTATTTATGCTATTCATTTTTATCCCTCCTTCCTTTCTCTTGTTCTTTTTCTCATTATATTTGCATTTTTATCTTTTCTTTATACCCAGTCACCTTCAGATCTGGTCTATCTTTCTGCCCTAAGGGTGATATCTGGCACACTCCATTTCTCTATTTTTTTTTTTTTTTTTTTGCCTGGCAGTATGCTGAATAGGGCCAACCTGTACACCCTTTATCTACATCTACATATATGAATTTTTCTCTCTGGTGTATATATTTGAAAAAGGGACAGAGCATGCTATCAATCACAGCCATGTCAGTTTCTCCGGTAAAACTAACCTATTATCAGTCATGTCAACAGCAAGAAAAGCAAGGCCCCATTAGGGAGAAACAGGAGCAAAATGAAAGAATAATCAGAGAAAACAAGAGAAGGATGAAAGGTGGAAAAGAGGTTGATGTATAAGAGAGAGAATATGCAGCAAGGGGGAGAGGGTAAAGATGAAGAGGGAGGGAGAAATTGGGTCATTTGGAAACGTGAAGTGGCTGAGTTAGCACCAAGCTGTGAGTGCTGTGGTTGGTTAGTCCCCAGCTCAGGATTATCCCTGGAGAGGGACTAATTTAAACCCCTGAGAGGAGAGTTCACAGACAGACAGAGTACGCATTGTGATAAATACTGCATAACTGCACACTGCTACGTGAGAGTTACGTAACTTCAAAGCCGCGAAAGAATCTTGCTGCTCAGTGATTCATTTTCCTCGACCCTGAAAAGTCCTGTGGTGAGAGCAAAATATCTTCCAAATTATTTATCCATGAATCAGTCCAAATAATAAATGACAATTAATACATTTTCTATTAAAATAATTATAGCTCTGTTCTTTGTAAACAGTCTTGCAACATCTTCAATAATTAATCACTTGTAATCCGTCTGAATAAATAAACTCTCTTTCATTGCATTGGTCCAGTGATTAATAACCCCTTGTTTCAAAGAGACACACTGATCAATTTAATAATTATGATTTCCATACTGTTAATATCTGTATATATAATAAGAGCTGTAATGATGTTTGTGAACAACTTTTTGAGTGAATCTTTTGAGTGACTAATTCATTCATAATACTCACTGGTTGCTGGTATAATGCTAATCCATGAATCAATTCAAATGAGAAGTAAGTAGTTGACTGATAACATGGATTTATTATGTTTGTTTCATATTTTAAAACTAATATTTGTATTTTTTTTAACCTTTTCAAACCTTTTCTTTTTTAAAATAACCTTTTGACAAGTTATTTTTAAAAATACAAATAGTCCATGTATAGTCTAAATTTTTCCAATAGTTCATTATGGATAGTATTACACTCTTAGAAAAGAGATTCAATGGGGATATAGACCTTATGTAGCCCCACCCCTTTTCAGTGCTGTGCTCGTTGTGTTCTGTCTTCCGGTTTGTATTTCCATGGCGCGAAGCTATGATCTTACAGTTTTATGAATGGAGTGCTCGTTATAAAAACTATTGATATTTGTTATGACATCCACTCCAAACATTACAATGCTCATGATAACTGTTGCTAACAGTTCACCAGCTAGTAGATTTACTTTACTTTGCTCTTTGACAGTGATGTCATTGAAATTTAGCCTACAGAGCTACCGCAAAAGCAGAATTTCAAACAGTATTCTAAAGATGGCTGCGCTTGTTTCACTGGCACACAAGGTCTATTGAATCCTAGGTTTCTTGAGTCAATTTTAAAGAACCGTTTAAAATGGTAATTTTTTTTAAAAAAGGTTTAAAAACCCTCCAAAAAGGAGAAACGTCTTAAATGATTCCATAATACTTTCATGTTTTATGGGTTATTTAAATTTTTTTTTGTGATAAAGTATCTTTATGAGCTGTTTAATTCATAAAATAAAATTTAATTTTAATAAAATTAAAATGAATTAAAACTAAATCCATAAAATGGTCCCTTGATGGGAACCCCTAAAAGGTAAAGTGCCTGACAGGTTCTATAAAAGCTTTTCGTCTAAGAGGGTATGAAACATTAATGCTGTATACTTCACAATGCAGTATACTTCACGTCATGTCAATTAGCCAAACGTTACCATATACCTCACAGATACACGTATAGTTCAAACCCTTGACTAACTAAATCATGGCTTGACCATTCTATCGTAACCCTTTGAAGTTTTTAAAGATGTGTGCAATGCATCATCAACAAACCACTTATGCTTCCATTTGGAATGCTGTTGATGAGTTATGACTGTTGTTGCGTCCCACACAGTGCTTTCAGCTTTTTCAGAGAGAGTGTGTTTTGTGAGGCAGTTGGGTGACTGGAAACTAGCTTGTCTCCCCCACAGCTGAACAGAAAAGTCATATGTCTGTTGAACTGAGAAGAGCGAGAATTTGGCACAGCAGTGCTTACTGGCTGTCAGGACTACAGATGAGACTGGCAGAGGGCTAATAGGACCTGTCTGTCTATTATGAAAGAGAAAAAGAGAAAAAAGGAGGGAGAAATGCAGAGGTGAACATTCAAAGAATCTCAAATGGACAGGCAATGTTATATGTTATCAGTATGTGAAGGTGAATGATGACAGAGGTGGATTCCTCTGAGATTAAAAATGGAAAACTAATGGGACAGTGTGGCCATGAACCAAGCATGACACCATTTATGCAGTGCTCTCTGTTTTCAGAAAATAATACAGATTAATGTTGGCATGAAATGAAAATTCATCTGTTTTCTAAATGCATGTTATATAGATGTTATTATAAACAATTCATTCACAATACAGAAGATATCACTACTTCCATTTCATCAACTTTTATCTAAATGCACTGTGTGTAATGTGTACTCAACTCTGACATAAATTAAAACATATCAAAACATATCATATCGCATATCCGTTGATCGGTTGAGTAATGATTAACAATATCATCAATTACGATCATTTAACTGCTGTTAAAATCTGTATTTTTAATCAGTGCTGTTGTGATGTTTCGGCTGTTTTCAATTGGATGTTTCTGAATGAATCTTTTGAATGAATCATTCAGTGATTCACTCATAATATTCGCTTACTGACACAGTCGCCACCTACTGCTGTAACTTACAACATGAAACAACAGCTGCATCTGAAATTGCATACTCTGAGTAGGTACTTCTTTTGAATAAGTAATTACTTTAAGAAGTATGTTCTATATATAGTATGAATGTGTGTAGTATGAATATAATCTGGACTTACTACATCAGGCATGTTTTTATTGTCACGTGAACTACCATTGTCAGTTGCACTACTTCATTGCCATTTTCCAATCCTCTCCTTTGGCCTCATGGGATAGTAAAGTGTCATTTTCGCCTACAGTTTTATGAAAACTGTGAATTTGGACATATGTAATCCCATACATGTAACCCCGGTTCCCTGAGAAAGGGAACGAGACGCTGCATTGGTTACTGATGCTATGGGGACGTGCCCTTGCGGTGTCTGAGGCATGTGTAAAGGACAATTCACACCACACAGACAAACTCCAACAAACAAGTTGGCAGTTGGATTTAGAATTTTATGAAAAATACCTGTCATGTTCATATTGCCCCAACAGACACCAACAAACACTGATATTACATATGAACATATTCAGTCGGGTGAAAACAAACTTCGATCAACGCCAACAGATGCTAACAGGGGTAACACACTGATCAGACAAAACCCAACAAATGTGGTTTGTTGGTGTTTGTCTGTGTGGTGTGAATTGGCATCATGGCATTCATTGGCCAGTGCAGTGCAATAACATCGCAAGGTGCACTCCGGCGTATAAGAGGGGCACCTAAGAACACTTCATCAGATTCGTATTGTCTGAAGGAAGACACACAGACATAGCCGAAGTGTCTTCCTTCAGACAATCCCTTTTGAGGGAACTCTACGCTGAGTCAATTACTGACACTGTGGGGATGTTATTGCCAACTATGCCATGCTGACCAATGCTTGCTTGTGGTTAGAACCAATCTAACAACCTAGGTAATAACATTCGAAGGCTTCAGCCCTGAGCAGATGTGTCAGCGGGCAAGCGGTATACACCTGCTCCCAGTAACTAGTATAACGATGTTAGGAAAGGTCTATGCTCAATTGGAATCTCAAACTAGTCCGAGTCATGCTCCAGGAAAGTAGATCCCTTAGAGCAGTGCTACCAGTAAAACGACATAGGCTATATTCGGTAAGTCCATGACCCACATCTTACAGTCCAACCGCAGGCTGGGGCATAACCTTACTTAATATGTAGAAAGTGACAGAGAAGAGAGTATAACTACTGTTGTTCAGCCATCTCAAACATCTGTCCATACTGGAACAAAGAAAGAAGAAGAAAAGAAGGAAAAAGGGGGCAAGAGCTTGGGCAGGGGGCCCCGCTCAATCACTCCTCCTCTTTTTTTTTTTTTTTTGCCGCACTCACAGCCCTCAGATCTGTGCACGGCTTCCTCCTATTATGGTGCCTTTGCCCCCCACTCCTCGGAGGGGGAGCTTGGGCAGCCTCACTCATCTTTTGCTCTTCTCTCCAGGAACTTGTTCCTGGTAAGGGCGAAGACGATTTAGGAGGAACCTGAACCCGGCGAGGGATACACATCCCAAAGGCAGCCAAATGCATTCTCGCCTCTCTAAACCTGACCACCACTATCTCAACAGTAGTATCAAAAAGTCCAGAAGGCAGGAAAGGGGCATCGAGGAGGACAGTTTTATCACACTCCTTGATGCCTGACAAATTAAGCCACAGATGCCTCACAATCTGTGGCTATACCCTCGGGGGATAAACCCTCCCCTTGAATCAGGTCTTTGAGCAAGTCTGCCTGGTAAACTTGTAGTACTGCCATAGCGTGCAAAGCTCCACCAGTTTAATCAGCCACTGCATACGCTCTGCCCACTAACCTCGATTTTGCCTGACATGGTTTAGTGGCAAAATGGGAGCCTTCAGTGATGAGGATGTCCCTGGGGAAAGGTAATTGGCTAAATTCCTTTCCACCTGAGGCATCCTTCTATAAACCTGTTTGCCCAGCCCCTCTACATTCGAATAACTCTCTAAGCCGAATGAACTACGCGAGTACGTTATGGATGTCTCCATGAACCTGACACTTCAGTATGCAGGTCTGGGAGAAAAGGAAGGCTCGCCAAAACTGTACACTTATGACTCTGCAGATATCATTCAATTTCAAACCGGACCACTTCAGGCTTAGTCAGGCTGTGGCATAAAACATAAGCTCCACTAGCTCATTGTATTTTGTATCTTTTAGATGTATACATCTCTACTGACAAAACGTCTATTTTGTCAGAATCATAGACAAGCAATGAGTCCTCATTTTCCACAGAAGAAGTCACTGAGCTACATACAATGGAGCCGACGATTGCAGCCTGTGCACTGCCTCAGCAAAAGTGGGGCTAGAGCTGCGGGGCTCAGTGGCTTTGCTCTCGACTCATGAAGAGAGCCAGCCAGAAGCGGAGGTTTCTCAGTGAGAAAGCAATGCAATGAATGCATCCAACCCCCTTGAGGGCTGAATGTGCATGCTCCGCTCCCAGACAGATAACACACAGCTCATGACCATCGCCAGGCAGTATAAAACAAGGGCATGGAGGGACACACTGTTTGCCATTATTCTGCTTAACTTTTTCTTTCTTTACACACACTGCTATCTTCACACAGCACACAAACAAGCGGCTTCCTGAAGACAAAGAAGCTGATGACGTGTTCTCAGGCGGCACACCTTGCGATGTCATCGCACTGCGTCGGCCAATGAATGGTGTGATTGTTTCACGTGCCTCAGACACCGGGTTCTGTAACTGACACAACGTAGGGTTCCCACAAAATGGAACTACTTTTTTCACATATTGTTTGTCGCCTAGTATATTAGTATGTGATTTGAGATGTATCCAGAGATTTGATCAATTAGTGTTCACTAGATTTCGTATAGGTAATACAAGATTGACTTGTGCATTTCTGCTTAAGATCCCCCTTTCCATTAAACGTATTTTATTGGACTATCCCGCTCTGAATTCAAGTAGACAACTTTTTTGGTAGTAAGCTCTCTTAAGGACTTGTTTAATAAGATTTTACCAGAAAAGTTTTTAGAGTTTTCATCATATGTAAATGTAAAACATCTTGTATAATCTTAACTGTTGTATTGTTCTTTTTGTTTGTTTTTTACTTTTATTGTGTTTATGCAACTCTTGTGTCAGCCTCAGATGCTGACATGGCATTGAAATCTACTACTACAACTACCAATTTGGATGCATCCAGGCCCGGTCCCAAATGGCACCCTAAACCCTCACGGTCTTCCTCTGAGTCCGCACTTTCATGACATAATGCCGCTTTGACTGCTGGGTAAAGTCCTCTGCGTAGCTTGCAGACTTGCGGGCTCGGCTGAAATGGCGGCCACAAAGGGGGCGCTCACGAGCACCCTTCTGAAACCTAAAACGATGAATGGGACACCCAATGGTCTTGTGGACTTAATGGACACGCGCACGCGGCAGCCATTGTAAGTCCACAAGACCGAAAGTGCATAGAAGTGTGCCATTTGGGATTCAGCCCCAGTGTTTAAATCAGTGAACAAACCTAAACGAGTCATTTTGGCGAACAGAATCAAAAGAGTCACTGGGATGAATCAAAACCGCCAGCTGTTAAGGCTCTTTATAGTTTGGTAATCGAGCATGAACACATAAGTCATGTCACTCCATGATCTTAGAGTTGAATTGATTCCCGTTGGAATCAAAGATTCAAGACTCCCACCCAGCCTCCCATAGAAAAGAACGCGTAAGCTTGTATGCGTTTGAGGACAGAGACTTATGTGCAAGGGCAACTGTAGAACATCCATCTATTCCCAGTGTATTAGGAGNGTGAGATACGAGATATATATATATATATATATATATATTATGTGCGAGAACCCTTTTCATTTTGTGTATGTAAATCAAGGAGAATTCTTTGTGTCCCACGCTAATGTAGAGACTAGCTTGGCCATAGCATTTGTAATGGGGGATGACAGGTTATTTGTACTGGTGTATCAGCCAGTGATTATTACTTATCTATGCGGTAAGAGAGAGCCATCGAACCATCACCGTGTTTGTGCGTATGCGGCTCTTTCTAGCATGCTCATTTACCCTTCTGTTCTTAACATATTCTGTGAATATTGATGAATATGCACAGAATATAAATTACAAACAGATAGGCAAATGTCTTTTAAATGAGACACAATCACTTTGCTTCAGCAGATCCATCCTTCATTGTGTGGTTTTCTTATATCAGACAGCAAAAATAGATTTTCATACATAATTCATTATTAACACACTCTATTATTTTGTATTTATGTATGTGTATTTATCAGTGCAGTGCTGGATTTCTGCTATGAGTCATACTCAAGCATTTATTACTGTAGGGATTTTAGAAACGCGTTTGAATGCTCTAATATCCATGTTATGGTACCTGCGACATGAGACATACCCCATTGCACAATTGCACTGAGATTGTGATGGTTGACCTTCATGTTACAAGGTGACCTTCGGCTCACCACTTTCAGCTCAAAAGCAGCAGTTTTGTGTTTTCTAATTGCTAATTATTTTTGCAGACACATTACTAATTTGGTTTCAACGGTGCACAACTTAGCGCCTATGCCAAAGTGAAAACCGTAGGTTTCAGACATATCATATCTCTCAGTTCTCTAGCATTTGTAGAATAACCTTTTTTTTTTCTCTCTCTCTTTTTTTTTTTTTGGCACAACTGCTAAGTGTCATCTTTCTTGTCCCTCCCTTCCCCTTCTGTGAGTTTGTCATGAGGGGTTTACAGGACCTGACCGAGTTTGTTTTTGCTCCTCAGCAAGGTTTCTACTAAACTGAGCCAAGATTTACCACATCTGGGACTTGAAATTCACACTCTCTATCTTCAATATGCAAGTCACATGCCAGCCTGTTATAAAGCACCATCTGCAAAAAGCATGAATAGTTTTTAAAAGTAGATACTTAAATAACAAGAAAAGGGTGTAGTATAGTACATTACATTTTTGAGTTAGCTATTTGTTTAAGGGTGGTATTTGTATACGGTTCAATGGTGTAGTAAAGTAAAATAACCTGCCAAATAAAACACTTTGTTTTGTGTGCAGAGTGGGCTATACGTTGTGACGACGGGAACATTTTAAAACCAAGAATGATTTTCATGACGCACATTTTTCTGACAGAACTCCTGAGGAGGCAGAACGGTAAAATATGAGTATATCTCAGCACCAACTGGTCACGTACACGCTCCCATGATGCATTTTTTTCATTGTTTCCATAGTGCAGCAGCAAAGTTTTGATGATGGTGGTTTTTGTGCATTTTTTTTTTATCTGTTAGAATAGATACTTTTTTCCTGACTAAACGTTTTTTTTCTTCTTTGTGGATATAACAAAGAGAAGCACAATTAGATGATATGTATATTGGGTTTATGATTAATAATATTACATTTTCACATGGATTAGTTCAATTACTGTACACAAATGTGTGTTTTCGCTAGCTGTGATTTTTGTCTATTGGTTACAAACACCTAGTTTATCTGAAATTAGATCTGTGAATTTTATCCTGCAAGCTAAAATGTATAATCATTTATATAATAAATAAATAATATAGTTATTTATATGATAATAGGCTATAATCATTTCTTATAATAATATTTTAAGGTGTTGTTTAAACAAGTGAACACAATAAAATCACAAAGGCAAACATTAACATTAATTATTTTGTGTTTCATAATTGCTTTAAGTAAATTTTGTTGAACATTTAATGCCAAGTTCAACTCGAGAAGTGATTCGTTCGAAACAAATCATTTAGTCCTACTTTCTGAACTGGGTCAACCAATTCACCGAAAAGATTTGAATCAAAAGAATGACTCGTTTTTGAATCAAACCTTGCTACTTTTCACATAAACGCCACAGGAGAGCTGGTGCAGGATTTTCGGCAAATAACTTACATTTCCGTCTGTTACTTACACAAAGCTGTCATAAGGCTTCAGACATGAGGAACGAGTTGTGTGGACTGCTTTTATGGTGTGTTAATGGTGATAATTTTGGAGCTTGACCGCTTCAGTCCTTATTCACCTTCTTTTATGAAACACAAGACATATAATGAAAGAAAGTCATACAGATTTAGAACAACGGTGGTGAGTAAATAATATCAGAATATAAAATGTTCGTTTAACTATTCCTTTAAGGTAAAATGGCTATACAGAAAGTGACTTCACTGGAAAACATTCACTGGAGTAGAAACCTGTGACAACTAACCCCGGTGTTCTCTAACTTCTCTGCAGTTATTTCTTCATCTTATCTTTTTACGAACTCACTATGCCTTTTCTCTTTTTCATACATCCTCCGCTTCTCTCTCTCTTCTCAGCGCGCGCGCTCTCTCATTGTTAAATCTCAGCAGTGCTGTGAGAGTGACAGATCAGTGAACGCGGTGCGCAGAGAATTTAACGAAAACGTCACAACCGAGGCGCGAGCGAGAGAGAGAGAGAGAGAGTAGTGAGAGGGAGGGAGAGTGTGAGAGGAGGACAGAGAACGAGGATATATTGATACAAAACGACGGTGGTTTCTCTTCAGTGTGTGTGAGAGAGACCATGAGTGGAGACAAGATGGAGTGCTGGAACAGATGAAGACTGTCATTGGGTGAGTGTGTATGTGTGAATATGTGCCCGACTGCCTTTTTTTTTCTGTCCACTTGATAATGCGTATCAGCTTGACCACCTGTTAGTGTGTGTGTGTCTGTGTCCACATGCACATGCACACATCTGCGTGTGTGCTAGTGAATGCATGTTGCCTGCAGGTGTATTTTCTTGTGAGTATACATTTGAACACATTTGTGTGTATATATAAGTCATTGTGCACCGTTTGTCTGCACTTCTGCTTAACTCTGAAAATGATGTGTCTATGTGCTTGCCAACATGTGTATGTTATGCAGCCTGACAGGCTTTGTGTGCACGTGACAGTGTTTTTGTATCTTACTAGCCTCACTGTTTTGAAATAACTGTCTTGCTACACATCTGTATGTGCAAAGCACAAATGTTATTGTTCATTTGTGCTCTTCAGTTTTGGTCAAATAATTGAAGAGGCAAAGTAAAACTGTGTAGTGCATTGTGTTTGATATTTTAGACTTAAAATAACATTCATTAGCGTGGCATTACCAGCACTCACACAAAAAACAGAAAGACAAACTTTTTTTTGACTCATAACAGTGCCATTTTATCTCACTTACTCTATTTTTGGCTTGTTAGACAGTCTAGTTCATGAGACAAGAATCTTATGAACTACAGGGAAAGATGTGAAAAACAGGTTGAAAGAGAACGTGTGAGACAGAGATAGATCGCACTGAAGAGGACTTGTATGAAACAGACACTATATCTCTGTCCTTAGGGAAGTAGTGTAATCAAAACAGCCGCATTACTGGTAATGAAAGATATTATCAGCAGAAAGACTGTCACGCATCTTTATCTGTCTGGATCAGGGGCTTTGGGGCATTCTTCTGTTTCACTTGTGTAACATCAAATGTTTAAATTCAGTTTTGCTTAGGACAAAAATTGGCACCACAAAATTGGTTGGAATTGTTTAAGATAAGAGAACATATTTTGAGTTTAAGATATAGTTCACCAAAAAATGATTCACTCACCCTCATGTCTTTCAAAAACTGTACATTTGTTTTTGCAGAACATAAAGATATTTAGCAGACTGTCCAAGCTGCTTTTTTCCACAATGAAAATAAATGGAAATATATATATATATATATATTTTTTTTTTAATATTTATTTTAAAGGGAATTAATTGGATAA
>RJVU01071502.1:2865001-2905006 GCA_003731715.1 Anabarilius grahami
CCCTTCCTCCCATCTCCCCCTGCCTCCATCCTCCTCTTCCTCCCTCTCTCCCTCCAGCCCTCCCTCCGCCGCGGGTCCCCCTAGCCCCGCTGTGCCTCCCCCTCCCTCCCCGGTGAAGATCTCTATGCAGGAGCATTTTGCCATCAATGTGTGCCCCGGCCCCATCCTCCCCATCCCACAGATCTCAGACTTCTTCCCTCGTTTCCACGACTTCCCCATCACCCCCCTTCCACCCCGGGAGAAGCAGATTCTAAAGGACAAAGACAAGGACGGAGACGTGGACGGAGAGAAAGACCGCAAGAGGGAGAGAGAGCAAGAGGAGAATGGAGAGTTCGTCGACTCAGATGACGATGACAGTGAGTTTGCCTCGTGGCTAGTGACTGTTTCACGTTTGTATCCCTCAGCACGTGTATTTTACGCTCCGCTCTTCTTCTAAGTAATCATTTTGCAGATGCATTTTTCACAAAGCTACTGACATCTCTCTGGAACGACCTGAGGGTTAAGTGCTTTTCTCAAGGACACAATGGTAATATTACACGGAGGAGTCCTTGTGGGCTTTGAACCTACAACCTGTGTCATTACAAGCCAAAATCTTTAACCACTAGACCACATCAGCCCAATCACTTTCTTTTTTTTTGCATACTCTTAAGAGCATGCATCTCTATTACACAACTCCCCACATACAAGAATCCATTAACATTTCTTGTTTTAGATTCCCTTTGTTTGATTGACTGATTTTATTCACCAGTAAGCAGCCAATGAGGCATGAGCACTTCCCATCGGCCTAGACCTGCATCTCACACTGTTCAGTATTGATTGCTTTGTGTGGTGTTGGCCGGATTGGCGCGAGTGTGTGTGATAACTGAGGTACGCGATCGGAGTGTTAAATAGTTCATTAGTCTCTGTAATGGTGCATAAACACTACAAGCCCTCTGTATGTGCACAGCCCTGATTAGGTCGTTACAGGCAAGACTGATTCCCAGCTAAGTCGTTTGGGTTATTATTGGCTGCTATTTTTGCTAATGTGCGAGCAAAACATTAAGTTATTAATTTGTTTCCTTCAGCCTACCTGGGAACTCTGGAGTTCAACCTGCTATTTGACCAAGAAAATAACTGCTTGCACTGCACCATCCACAAGGCCAAGGTAGGTTTACACACACACAAACACTACTGGGTGTTTGTTCAACTATAGGCATTTTTGGGCTTGTGCACTTTGAAAATAAACTTTCTTAAAGCACATTATCCACACTCTCGCTCATTCTCTTAATAATGTCTGAAAGTTGACATTTTTGTTATTTTTTTTCCAAAACTAATGAACATTTTTACCACATTTCAAGTGATGTATGTTTTTAATAATATTTGATAGTGGAAATGACATTTTAAACATTTTTTAAATAAAATGACAGACTGCGGTCTTGCTATGGCATTATAAATTATATTTTTGTACGCTTCGCATCATTTGAAAAAATTATAGCTTGATTGGAATTGACACGTAATAAAAATATTCTGATCACAAAGGATCACAAACAAGTGCTTTTGATAAAACCTCGAGAGAAATAAGCAGAAAAGTGTTTATTGTGGTTAGAATTAATTGGAAACTGAGGGGCAGTCATAATTTAATTAAAAAAAAAAGATTATTTCACATATTTTAGATTATAATGCAGTGGTTGTAAAATGTAATAATGTATATTTTTACTCTTGGTCTGGGACAAGAGTAGAATAATAAAATAAGAGGAGAATAATAAATAATAAAACAAAAAGAAAAAAAAGTTTAAATCAACCACTGGAACATAAAATTGCCTAAAGTTGAAGAAACCCTTTTGCAAAATTGATGTTTTGTGGCTTTTAGTCCCTGTCTATTAGCTTTGCTAGGGTACATTGTAAATTTGAAATATTTACAAGTTGTACAAATCTTTTTCAATATGCTAATAATATATATACACAGTCAAACCAAAATTTATTCAGACACCTTGAACATTTAATTCATTAATAGTTTATTCAATATAGTTTAAAAAAATGGTAATAAAATATGACAAGATCTCAGAGTTAAAAAATTAACTCTGTGTCAGAAAAAATTGTCAGATAAATGTTTGTGTGTGTGGGTGTATATATATATATATGTATATATGTATATATATTTATATACAGTCAAACCAAAAATTATTCAGACATTTTTGATATATTTTTACTAGTGGGTGCAGGACACTATTTTGCACTTACATAAATGAACTAGAAAGTAAACTGACACATTATACCCCAAAATTCTTCATACAGTGGACTACAAGTAAAATTTATAAAAGTTTGGGACCAAAAATTATTCAGACACTTTGACCTGACCACGTTTTGTTTGTGTTATCTGACATAATTAAGATAATTTTTTTATGATAGTTTAACTCTGAGATCTTGTCATATTTTATTTTTTTAACTATAGTGAATAAACTGTAATAATGAGTGAAATGTTCAAGGTATCTGAATAAATTTTGGTTTGACTGTATATATATATATATATATATATATGTATATGTTTTTTATTATTGATGACTCATTGCAACCATTTGCAAAATATTGTCCAATAAAACGCTGTCTTTAATGAGTATGTCTATACCACTAGTATTTAAACAGTGAATTTACTAAACACAAAATGTACTTGCATATAATGTGCCAAATAAAATAAAAAAACATTTTATTTCATAGTTTATCTTCAGCAAAAACAAACACATAAGCAAAAAACCTGTTAAGTTAAACAGTCTTGACTCTAATGTCACACATGTTCGAGGATTCGCCTCTGGTCCAGACAGAGAACCGTGCACCCTAAAGTGTGCATATTACTGGAAGGATATGATCTATCAACCTCTTAGCCCATCAGGACATGTGTGCATATATTATGTGACATGAAGTCTATGTGCTTTTGTGTGTTTGTTTGTGCCCACAGGGACTGAAGGCCATGGACTCCAATGGACTGGCTGATCCATATGTGAAACTCCACCTCCTGCCTGGAGCAAGCAAGGTCACTGCAACCTTCTCACACGCACACAGCATGGTTCAACTCTCGCAGCACCATCAGCACAAGTTGTGAATCCCTGACACGCACACACACACACGTCAACACGTTCATTGCACAAAACACACAGGCGTTATGTGTGCATGCGTTGCCGGCAGGGCCGCCCGTGAGCACTGAAGCTGTTCATGCGGAGAACGTGTGGTGGAAACGGGTGGATTCAGTGAGCGCTTCAGCACTGAATTATTCTCTCTTTCATTTCCTCTGCATGTAACGAAGGCATCTAATCTGTTCAAAGGAGGACAGGCTGAGACAGGAGAAGCCAGAAGCGTCCTGTCTTCTCTCCAGCGGTTTTTACTCTTCTCCATCCTACCGTGCTCTCGGCCAAATCTCTGCCGCTATCTCTCTGTCTATCGCCACATGACCCACTTTGACCTTGGAATACCAACACAGTGTTGAGTGCAGGATGGGAGGGAGGGATAGAAAAAAGAGAGAGACAGATGAGGGGGGACAGCAGCAGGTGGTTGTCATGGAAACAGCACAGATTGTTACACGACTCACGTCAACAGAGTGGCGTATATGTACGAGAGGGAAAGAGAAAGCGAGAAGCGTCACATCTTGCGTATGCTTCCACGCGCCAGCCTGGTAAATATCGACCGCGAGGATTATACAGACACCTCTGGGCTTTTGAAAGGTGTGCGAGTCAGAGTTGATGGACGTGTATGCGTTCGCCCACCCCTCAGACGTACAACTAGTATGTGGGTGTGCTGGCATTAAAAGAGCTCTCCTTTTGCCCTTTTACACGCTTCATGGTTTCATATGCATCCACATGCGATCTATTAAAGGAATAGTTCCTGAACAATTTGTCCTTTACTCACCCTCGTGTCTTGCGGTATGACTTTCCTTTTTCTTTGGAAGATGAAAAGATCTGTTTTATCCATACAATGAAAGTGAATGGTGACCATGACTGCTTAGCAAGATTTTCTGTAGTCATGTCTTAAATTTTAGTCTGTTCCTCTCATAAAAATATAGTGGAATATAGTGCAAAAGTAGTATTGGCTAGTTTTAAAATTTAGAATTTTTGGGGTAGTTGTGGCCTAATGGTTAGAGAGTCGGACTTGTAATCCAAAGGTCATGGGTTTGAGTCTCAGTACCGGTAGGAAATGGGGGAAATAGGTGGGGGAGTGAATTAACTCATTACCCACAACTAAGGTGCCCTTGAGCAAGGCACCTAACCCCTAATCACTCCCTGGGCACCGCAGCAAAAAAAAAGAAAAAAAGGCTGCCTACTGTTCTGATGTGTGTTCACAGTGTGTGTGTTCAATACTCACTGCCCTGTGTGTGCACTTGGATGAGTAAAATACAGAGCACAAATTCAGAGTATGGGACACCATACTTGGCTACACGTCACTTCACTTCACTTCTTTTATGATGTTTAAAGACGACATATCATGAAAATCTAACTTTTCTGTGTTTAAGATCTATAATCAGGTCCCCGGTGCATCTACCAACCCAGCAAACCTGAAAAAGACAAACACTATATAGAGTCTCGTTAGCTTGGATAGCCTGCAAGTAGACCCTGGAAAACTCGATTGCTAAAAAAGGAGCATTTCTAGACCATTCACAGCATTTGATAGCAAACATAAATGTTAGCCTGGTGTGTATGGCTCTGTTTGGAAAACAGGTACGCTATTTATAGTGGTTTTGCACAAAAGATTAACATGACGGCACATGCTATTCGATGAGTTGAATAAACTCCACAGCAACTACATAAATTTATCTACTAACCATTCAGAAACGTCCAGTTTCATTCTAAAAGTTGTAACTTCTTTCTGAGTCTCTCCATCATTGTCTGACTCCAGTTTGAACAATGTAAGGCTGAACACGTTACTGACAATCGTCATTTTGGCTGCATGAGATTGTCCAGCTTTGTTGTTGTTGAGCAACCGAAGTGCGAGCTGTTAAAGCTCCACCCACTTTTGGAAAGCGGGCAGCTCATTTGCATTTAAAGGGACACACAAAAACGGCTTGTTTTTGCTCTCACTCAAATAGGGGCAAATTTGACAAGCAGTGATAAATGATCTGTGGGATATTCTGAGCTGAAATTTCAGACATATTCTGGGGACATCAGAGACTTATATTACATCTTGTGAAAAGGGACATAATAAGTCCCCTTTAAGAGAGCTTGACGCAGTTCTGTTAGCTAAGGGTCCTTTCACAGTGGCAGTTTAGTTTGAAATGGGGCACGGTTCGCATGAAAAATTGGTAATGTGAAAGCTGTTATGCTGATCTGGAGCACACCGGGGTACCGAACCCGAGACTACCTGTATGAGGTGATCTGAGTTTGGTTGCACTGGAGTTGTGAATGTGAAAACAGCTTGGACTGGTGCAACCTGGTGCGTACTTGTTCAGGAAGTAACCTGGGCATACATTTTAGCCGATGACGTTGTCATTAGTTCAACAAAACACATGTAAGGGATGACAGTGGTGATGATTTACCTTGGATACGAATGAGCGTGCTGTGTAATTGTGCAATGTGAGTGCATGAATGGTCTTTTGCAAGCAGAAGATAGTCGCCTTCATGCGACGCACATACAGTAAACCTAAGTGTCACTCTGCTGCATAATATAGTAATAAAAAAGTAATAAAAAAAACACTATTATGACCTGCGTCCAGTTTCCTATCATGTACCTTGCACGTTTGTGATGACGTAAGATGAGCGCAAATGCACCAGGGTTCAAAAGAATCAAATTGAGGCTAGAAAGCAGTCTGTTAAAGTACTGGTCTGTTTTACTGCCCACAACACAACTGAATGCAAATAACTGTATTCGGTTGTAATTGAGAAAGTGGTGCAATAGATCATGTAATAGGCCTGCTGGGTGAATTGTCTCATTCCTCACCTCCAGACATATTAATACAAAAGAAGCTCAGTCTTCTTCAACAATTCTCAGATAGACTGTAAGGTCTTTCAAAACCTTGCAACTGAAAATTAAACATTTAGTGTTTAATATTCTACTAGTTGTCAAGATTAATTAATTGCAACAGTTCTATCATAACGAAATTGAATTCAGTATGAAGGAAAATATGTTCTCAATATGTTCTCTTTTGAATCCTAATTTCCAAGAATGTGAATGACAAGGGCAGCAGCTGGCAGCACATAAATACCATAATGTAAAATTAATAATTTTATGCACATTTAAATGTGATCCATTTCCATTTGTACCTTTCCAACTAACACAAAATTGGCACAATGCAGTGCTTGCATTTGTTTGTGCATTAAATTACAGATTAAAATTACATTTCAATTTGTGTCTTACATTGATCTTACATTACAGCATATTTTTGTCTATATATATTTTAGAGATATGTTCTTAAATATGATGCATATACAGTATAACAAACGCATACATGCATGCAAAGTCTTTAATCATCTCCTTATTTTATCATGTTGTATTAACCCAACTATTCCACTATCTCATATCTACTGTTCGTCATTCGCTGTTCATCTAATGAAGCTCCCTCGGCACCTGTGCTTTTTCCGCTCTTGTTTGACTTGCGCCAGGTACTAAGGTGAATTTGGTGTGTGCGCCTGAAAAGAATAGAGATGGTTCTACATCTAAATAAACTAAGTTCTTGTTTAGAAAAAAAGAGACAGAAATGGCAATTGTGAATGGGGTGGTCAAGCTAAGGTCATTGGTGTCCACGACCACCCCCTATCTCTGCGCCTGGTGTGAAACCAGACCAGCGATGCAGGGGGTGCCAGGAACAATTGCGTTCGGACTCGGAAAGCAGCAAACATGCCCAGTGTGAAAGCCCCCTAAAACTAAAGTGTTTTAAGTAAATACAAAAATAGGAAATAAATCAAATGTAAATGTTAGATGAAATACTGAAACTAAACCTGAAATAAAAATTTAAGCTAAAAAGATATATTAAAAAAAGACTCAAAATGAACATAACAAAATTACTATAACTTAAACTAAAATGAAAACTGAAACTATAAAAATTAAAGCTAAATCACTATAATAATAAATACTACAATAGCCATCCACTTTCATTGTATGGAAAACAGCCTCCTGAACATTCATAAAAACGGCTCCTTTTATGTTCCACAGAAGAAAGTCACACAGCTATAGGACGAAATGGTGGTGAATCATTTTTGAATGAACTATCCCTTTAACAAACTTCCTCTCGTGCAGGGACTCCATCAGCATCCCATAAAAAGTGCAGGAAGCAGAAGGAAAAAAAAAGCGAGAGGGAGGGAGAGATTTTGGGGCTGGAGAGTGGCCCCTTCTTAGTCGAGTGTGTGTGTGTCATCATCACACAGCATGGAGAATGAGATATCTGAGTCACACACACTCTCCCAAGCTGCTGCTCTGGGAATCTCACTGCTCTGGGCCAGATGGAGGGAGGAAAGAGAGAGAGAAAAGGGGGATGAAAGAAGTGGAAGATGAGGATGAAATATTTAGAATAAAATGCGATAGCACCAATTTTGGCAGGAGGAGAGAGAGATAGGTGAAACCATATGCTGTTGCGAAGATGAGATGTGAGTGAGGAAGTTGGAGAGAAAATAGATGGAAAACTAGCAGGGTTATTTAGCCTTTTTTTTGTCAATTTGATTAATGCTTGAAGGGCAAAACCAGATCATTAGTGATTAATCAATTATTTGTTTTTATGGCTAACGCAGTATTTACTGTTTAAAGTACCAAGTTTTAAGTCAAATGAACATCACTGAAGCTTAAAGCAGAACTAAGTAACTTTTTTACCTTCATAAATAGTTTTCTAAGTCCTTACGATGGTTAATTGACTTGTGGTGTGTTTGAGGCGTGCAATAACCCCCTCTGGCACGTCTATGCCAGAAAACAGCACTTGCAAGTTGAGCTGCGCCGACCCGACACAATCTCGCCTCATGTTCACGTTCACTCGAGAGTGACAAAATGCTTTACGGTAATTCAAAAACAATGTATATATTATGACTTTATAAGACAATTTTGAAAATTACCCACCTCCATCTATTTCTTGTACTGTATTTGCAAAACTACTGCGCTGGTGAGCGTTGTAGTCGTCATAGTCCAGAACTGCGCTTGGAGTATGTACGACAGTGTGATTCACTGAAGGAACCTGTAGGGGGAGCTTCGCAAATCTTACTGAGTTCCGCTTTAAAGTCAATGTGAAAATACAGTTACCCTGTTGACTTTCTTAATGCACATTTCTAGTCTTATTGTGAATAATTCATCAATACACATTATTCCAAAGTAGAAATTAAGCTGTGAAGTTTGGGGTCAGTGAAACGGTTTCTTGAACAAGAAAAAATGTGGGGCTGGACTTGATTTTGTCCATTGGGAATTGATTGGATCATTGGATTCTTCTGGTTTGCTATTGCTGTGATGTCATGTGAGTGACAGGTTGTCCCGCCCTCGCGCCAAACACGTCATCAGAGAAGATAAAAAAATGTTGCCTCAAGGGGGAGGGGAAGTTATTTTCATTAAAGATTATGAGGAACATGAATTTAAAAAAAAATTATGTGCACAGATAAATAAGTAAGCAATAAGGTACTCGAGGCTGTGCTGTATCGTGAATAAGTCATGGCTTAAGGGCATTGTTAGGCGTGAAGCGGAGTGCCTCCAACCCTTTCAGCCGTGACTTATTCACGATACAGCACAGCCTCGAGTACCTTATTGCTTTTATAAAACGGTTACCACACAATACAAATATTAAAGCCAGAAATATGTATCAGTGCAGCTTTCATGAAGTAAACTTTTTCTAAAAGTCTTCCTTTCGACGGAAAAAATAGTCCCTGACTGTGAACAGCAACAGAAGTTACATTTTCACACCATTAGATGGTGGCAAAGACTTTATGAGTGTGTCAGTCAGTAGAAGTCTTTTACATTGAAAAGACTGAACTGTTGTGAACACAGAACAGGTCCCAACTGGCAAATGCTTTGACTAGCGCTGTCAGTCATGGGAAAACCCCTTAACTGTTAAAAGGACAAGATAATACATCGGACATTTAAACAGGTTTTTTATTATGAACAGGACTCACCTGAAGAAAAATGCTAAATCAGAATGCAGGTAATAAACTCGCTCACTCGATCTCTTTCTCACAACACTCTTCTACATAATACAGTAAGCTTAGCTAAGCTTCAATGAACAATATCAATTGAGAACATACAGTTTACGTTACTAAGAGTGGTTGCTAAGGTGTTGTGTAGTGATACACAGAACCGTTGGGTGAAGCGGTCATAGCCGTGTTTTATTGTGAATAAAACACAGCTATTGACCAATCAGAATCAAGGACAGGAACTAACCGATGTATAATTTATAATAAATACTGCAATATTCCATAAAAAATAAGATCAATTTTGTTTTCATGGTGACTTTAAATTGATCAAAAGTAACAGTAAAGACATTTATAATGTTACAAAAGATTTCTATCCATAATATATGCTGATCTTTTGAACTTTCAATCCATAAAGAATACNAAAAAAAAAAAAAAAAAAAAAAAAAAAAAAAGATGTTTTCACAAAAATATTAAGCAGCACAGCTGTTTTTAACATCATCATTCAGCTTTTCCATAACAGGAATAAATTATTTGTTAAAAATATATATAAATAGAAAACAGTTATTTTAAAATGTAATAATATTAAAAAAAATTACTGTATTTTTATCAAATAAATGCAAGCTTAAGAAACATTTTAAAGATCCCAAACTTTTAGAAACAGATATTTATTTTTTTATTTTTTTATTGATGGTACGCCATCACTGTACCATGGTACTTCCACAGTAAGATCCGTTTCGATTAAATCAGTTGTGGTTTGAATGATGCATCTCTTCCTCATTCAAGTCCCAGTAGCTATTTGCTCAGTTGGTGCTGTTTTAATGAATTGTTACATGTATTTTTTGCTGATGTCTGTTGGAATTAAAGTGTTTATTCATTTGCCGAGCATCCTCAGGGGGCGAGAGAGAGGATAGCCAAGCTTGGCTGGTTTCAGCTTCAAATGCAGCAGTGCAGCGAGTAGAACAGAGTGAGAGAGAAATGAAATATGCAGAGAAGCAACATGTTCTTCAGGCAATGAATGACGTGGACTCGCTCTGTCAGGAGAGCGAGCGTGCGAAAGAGTCTGCGATTTGGGAGATTGTGTTTGAGTCTTCACAGCCAGAGCGTTTCTTTGATTTAACACTAATTTGCTAAACGAGCTGTTGGAGGGTAATTGCCCAGTTTGGGGAGTTTAGTGTGCATGTCAGGGTATTTGAAGTGCATGAGTATGGGATGAGAGCAGATTTTTAGGGAAGAAACAGAGGGGGTGATGTTTGTGTCTGTTTGTGTCTGGGGGTGGGTCAGATTTGGCCTACGTTATGGAGCAAACGTCCCCACAAGCAGCGGCATCATTTTTGAGGGTGTACTGGCTCACTCTGTGCTCTAGGCTGGATATGACATGACTGAAGGGGGAAAAACACTTTTTTAACTTGCTTTGTAGTGCTTTGTGTAAGATGAGTTCAGTGGTACAGTTTTTATGTTGCGTGAAGGGGGACTCTGTTGTTGTTTTTTTAATATACTACGCAAAAATATTTCAACTGACCTTGACAGCCAGTGATCATCATGCATTTTTGTTTGTAAGGAAAAGAGCAGTTTTGACACTTTATTCTACAGGAAAAAGTCATGAATGTTTGGAGCAATATGGGTGTGCATTAATGACTACAGAATTTTTGACTTAATCGAACTGGCAAAATGTAAACAAAACACCCTTTTTAACTTAAAATAATACATACAAAACATACAACCTAATTTGCTTAATTTTAAAAGAGAAATTTTTGGAAGCATTTAAAATTATTTCCATGGGCATCATGCTATGTGGAGAAAGATAAATTAACTTATGTATGATTAATGAAAATAATAAACACATGATATCTATCTATCTATCTGTCTGTCGGTCTCTGTCGTTCGATGGTTCTATCTAGCGTTCTATCGATTGTCCTAATGAAGCAATTCTGTCTGTCATTCTATCGATCGATCTATCTATCTATCTCTCTGTCTGTCTGTCTGTTGTTCGATGGTTCTGTCTAGCGTTCTATCGATTGTCCTAATCTATAAATTCCTTCTGTCGTTCTATCGATCTTTTTATCTATCTATCTATCATGAAAAATGTAAAAGTTTATTTTAGGGTTTAGGTTAGTCTTATTTAAAAGTAAATACAGAGATACTGTAGGTAAACAAGTGTATGTTTGTGATTATGGGGGAGCAGATTTTAGGGTAAGACACAGAAGGGGTGATGATTTTGTGTGTGTGTGTAAGACAAAGAGGAGGTGAGCTGGGGAAAGCCTCCTGTCCTCTATCTCCTCTGCAAAGTAGGTGAGCAGATGTCTGCCTTTCACCTGAGGGAGAAGAGATAAATGATGTTTCCTCTCCTGTCCTCCCTGACTGACTCTCTCTCTTCATCTCTCCCACTGTCATCTCTGCCCAGATGCATAAAAGTATTTGTAGTAAATTATTATTATTATTTTTGAATTATTGCAGATAAAATTAATGTGTGAAACACTGACACATTCACATATCTAAATTTGGATAGTCCAGCTGAGTTGCACCTGAGTCTCACACTTACATAAAGAACTAAGGAGCTAAAAGGTGGTTTTATTTTCTGCATCTTATCTCACCTTGGCCACAAAGTCAGCCAGGACTGAAAAAGATTCGACACCACTGTCAAACTATGCAGTTAGTTAGGTGTAGCTGGATACTTCTCTAACATTTTGCCTCCTAAGTTTCTCTTTGTCCATTCTGTATTTAACCTTCTACCGCACGCATTGATACATTTAAAAAAAAAAATATTTGACTCGTTTTCTTTTCTTAGAATGGCTTAACTTGAAGTGCTGTAAAAAAAAAATTGGGAAAAAAATATTATTTTAAGGTACTTTATGATATGTTGCCATATGGCAACAATGTACAATAGTGGAAATAACTTAGAATAAGTGTAAGTGTATATAGTTAATATTTTTCCTCAAAAATGTTTTTTGTATTGAATCAATTGGTGCTATTATAAGATTTAGCAGTAAATATAAACAACATCTTATACTTATTTTCCAACATCTTTTCCAACAACACGTTTTTCGTGTATATTATTTAAATTGCAAATGTAGACAGTTAAAAACAAATCTAATACTGTTCATCATGTATCATAAAACATTGACATGAAACCAAAAACATTGCAGTTCATGAAAATTCAACATTACGCAATCTTAGGAGAGGAAGGTTATGAATATGAACCCCCCAAAATCCTTGAAACTTCACCTTTTTCTGTATGAAACTTCAAAAAGCATTTTTTTTTTCAGAGGTGAGACACATGTACACATCACATTTGGTGCACTTTACCCTAACAATACACTTCCAGCCACTTGCACCTGCCTTTTTGAGACACAATGGTAGGCCAGTGGTTGGTCTGGGCCAGTATACTGGCTGTGGTGGCAGGTCTCCGATGTTGATTTAATCCATAATACAAATGTCATGGCAGTCCTTAACATATGACTAATCAACATTATATCACTAGCATTAATGTTGTTATTGTTACAGCTTAACAGACTGCAGCTGGCCTTTGCTAGCTAGCTAACCTATTATAATAATGTCATTCCATTATTGCGCAGTGTTGCCATATGGCAACACAGACATTTTATCGATTTACCAAAAACTAATTTCATAACTTTTTTGAGTGGTGAATATGTCATCATAACTTACCTGAGATGATGTTATCAATTTTTTTGTGAATGTGACATGGGCGGGTCCTTGTTTGTTACTGACGTTTTAATTTGCTTTCAGCAACTACATACAAGAGACGGCAGTCTGTCAGAAAAAAAAATGCATTTCATATGACTTAACCAAAGCACATCATTGGCTAAACTAAGGTCTTCTCTTACCAACAAAAAAAAACGAGAATGTTCTCTTAAAAAGACAGTGGCAAGGAAATGAACACAAAGTGTATGTTTACATATGGCAACACTATCCGGTAGAGGGTTAAATATAATTTCAGAAATTTTGTTGTTTTAGTTAAACTCATGGTCCAAAATTACATTTTTAGTGACAGATGTATTGAGAAAATTTACCAGCCATAATTTCTTTTTTATCCAGAATGACATTTTTATTTATTATAATGCATTTTATGTATTTTGTAATTATATTTAAAAAAAAAATATTTACATTAATTCATGTTTGTTTTTATATTTATAATTTATGTATTTATATTTAGTTTTTTACCCATTTGAGACTGAGATTTATTGTATTGTTTTACATATGAGTAGTGATGAACCATTCTCATTCTGTGTCCTAACCCAGTGCAATGTGATGAGATTCCTGTGACAAAAAATTGTCTGTTCTCACTGAACATGAAAATGTGGTGCAAAATCACAGCCAGTCAGAACATATTTGATGTTTAGTGTGCAGTTATGTGCGAATCTGTATTTATAAATATCTGTAATGTTCATACAAGATCAAAATGGATCCTCTAGCGCAACCTGGGATTGAGTGCTTTTTTTCAAAGACACAATGGTGATGAATCGTGGGTTGCAAATTGTAAGAACTGAACCGACCTTTCAGTTACTAGCCTAGAGCCTTAAAGGCTTAGTTCACCCAAAAATGAAAATTATGTCATTTATTACTCACCCACATGTCGTTCTACACCCGTAAGACCTTCCTTCATCTTCGGAACGCAAATTAAGATATTTTGATGAAATCCGATAGCTCAGTGAGGCCTCCGTTGGCAGCAATGTCACTGAACCTCTCAAGATCCAGAAAGGTACTAAAGACGTATTTAAAACAGTTCATGTGAGTACAGTGGTTCTACCTTAATTTCATAAAGTGACGAGAATACTTTTTGTGCGCCAACCCCCCCCCCCTAACAGATTCTTTAAATTGAGAAACTGCTATATACAGCAGTGATAATTTCTGCACAGATGGAGCTTGGGGTGTTAATTATTTCCCCCAAATGCTCTTAGGTGGTGAAATGTGAAAGAATGTTTATTTTGGGAATGATTGCTTCTGGTTTAGTGGTGAGTTTAGAGCTCAGTTTCTTCATTTAAGATGTATTGGGGTAATGTGGTGTAGTGGTTAAGGCTCAGGCTTTTACCCGCAGGGTTGCTTGACCATACCATTATGCCCTTGAGCGAGGAACTTAACCCCATGTTGCTCCAGGGGGATTTTCCCAGTAATAAACCCATGGTGCTGCTCTATGGTGACATTGAGTAAAAGTCGTGAAAACATTCCACTGGGCATTTGGTGATAAATTAAGGTTCCATTCTAATGGAAATATTGTTTGAGAAAGTGTTTCCACCTCAACTGCATTGAAAAAAAATCATTGTCTTTATCAGTATTTTTGTCGTGTGCTCCAGTAAAAACATCTAAACATCATTACAACCAGATAAATTCTTGTTTTCAGAGAATATATCTTGAATTAATTTTATTTTTCTATTTTTAATATTTATACTTAAAACAAGAAACAAAGTAAAGATTTTCTAATGGTGGTAAGACATAAAAAACTTAAAGGGGACCTATTATGCCCCTTTTTAACAAGATATATGTCTGGTGTGCCCATAAAGTGTATGTGAAGTTTCAGCTCAGAATACCCCACAGATCATTTATTATACCATGTTGTAAATGCCCATTTTTGAGTGGAAGGAAAAGCATGCTGTTTTCATGCACGTGTCTTTAAATGCATATGAGCTGCTGCTCCCCACCCTGTTTTCCAGAAGAGGACAGAGCCTTTACAGCTCATGATAGCTCAGACTGAGATGCATCCTTCATGAAAAGGCAGAAAATATTGCTGTTTATGCTCATAGATATTTATGAAATAGATCTTTAGAGAGCGTAAGGAAATGTTTTTGGAGAGTGATCAATGGCTGCATAGGAGAGTTTGTGCAATAGCCCTTATATGGAGAAGGATTGGGCGTGTCTTATGCTAATTACTAACTGTGTGCACACACTCACTCATTTTCAATAATCTGCGTTCATCAACATTAGACTGATGCCAAGAGCAAGTTTATATGCGTGCACAGCTGTTGTAAACCCAGCAGAAATTTTGCGTGAGCAGCTCTTTTGCACACTTGTCTTGACCCAGTATGTCTATAAATTAAATTCATTATCATTCTCTATACACTCTATCTCTCTCTTTCAGGCAAACAAATTGCGCACTAAGACTTTAAAGAACACACTGAATCCAGTGTGGAACGAGACGCTCATCTATCACGGCATCACGGCTGCTGACATGACCACCAAAACCCTCAGGTACAGTACCACCTCCATTTCCCATGATTCTCACCTGCATCCAACTATTTTTGGCTTTACTTGCACTTCTGAATTCACCTTTTGAACATATGGCTCTCTGTAAAACCCCATGAGTGTCTCCGCCCAGCTTATTAATGACAATGAGAACGTGTGTGCCCCATTTGTGTGTGTGCATGTGTGAATTTCATTACTTCAGGACCTTCAGGTCAAGTCAACTCTCACGCTGAGCACATTGTATGTGTGTATGTGCGCATCTTTGACAGCATGTGGTGGACGTCTCTGTGGTGCAGTAACACACATTAGCCTTAAGGAAACACCCACACTTGGGTCTAACCTTCTGTGTAGAGGTATGCTACAATTTGAGCAATAAAACTCAGAGAATAGAGTGAGATAGGGGCAATTTCTCTGCAAATGTAATAGAAACCCTTCTGATGTACAACTGGGAAACACAGAAGCTCTCTAGCAGGAGCTCTCACAGGATGAGAGAGAGGGAGAGATAAAGAGAGAGTGAAGCCGTTTGCTTTACTTGTTCCACTTTTTGGTTGAGACCATGAAAAATTTGAGTTTCATGCTGAAAGGGTTTTTAACTCAACCCCGATTTACCTCAGCACTGGAGAAAGATCTTCAATCCAGAGATTTTCGCCTCTGCAGTATGCTGAGATTTTGTAGAAATTGTTTATCACAGAAGCTTCTTGTAGATTAAAAAAAAAAACAATTAGATGCATAAATTCTGCCAAAAATGACACAAGCCGAACATGGATTCTTGCCACTTTTGAATCCCAAAGGATGAGTTTGATTTGATGATGCTTTACGCTCTGTTATGCTCTGTGACCATCATCCTGAAGAGCAGGTTGTTGGAGCCCAAGGCGTAGATGGAGTATGTCACCACAGGCAGCGTCAGCACCTTGTCACAGTGGCTGTGTCTGGGCTATGACAGCTGGCTAATCTCAAACCTGACTGCAGTCGTTCAGTGCAGGGAGAGGCGGCAGGGATGAATATTTTACGTAAAAATTTCAAACATTGTAAGATTTTGGACATCTTATCCAGAGTGAGTAGTTCCATATTTACTGTTATTCCTCCCATATGGCCCTCTATCAATAAACGTCCTTTCGTTCATCAGCTTTTGTCATGTGAATGTCATTTCTCAATGAGACAATGACTGCTGCTGGCAGGCTATTGGCAAGGAACATTTTCTCAAGAATGGCTGCGTTACCAATAGTGCTATTGTGCCAATATAGAACAGCATCCTATGCTATTAGCGGAGTCATTATCATAACGGATGTCATAGACGCTTACAGTATGCGTGTTCGTTGTTTATTACAGTGTGTGTTGAGCAGTGGTCTTTTAGATGCCTAGCTGACAAATTTGTTTTGCCATATTTAAAAAACACCCTAAGTCTCTGCCCAAACCAGACGTGACACATTTCCACCGTCGTTTTTCTGTCCTCACTGAAAGTGAAATGCATGATGCAACAATCACAGCCATTTAGAACAAGTTTCATGTTTAATATATGGTTGTGGAAAGGGATTTTAGAGCAGTGAGATTTTGCTGTTGGTGGAGGAATTTGATTCATTGTAGAGAATTGAATCTTTGAATCTATCTGTCTGTTGTTTAGTTATATTGTGCAGAGCAGATTTTAAAAATTTGATAAAGAGGATGTATTATGCCCTTTTTACAAAGTCTTGATTTTGTTTTTGGGGTCTACTAGAAAGTTTTGTAAGCTCGAATGTTCAAAAAAACCTTTTTTGGTTTTTACATTTTACATTGTTGCAGCACCTCTCTTCCTAGTCTGTCAATAACGCTCTGTTTAGTTCCTGTCTCTATGAAGCCCCTCCTTCTGAAAAGCGCAATGTACTCTGATTGGTCAGCTGGACCAGTGTGTTGTGATTGGTCAACCACTTCCAGCATGTTTTGGAAATGTCATGCCACTTAAGGCCAAAGTTAGTGTTGCCAAGTCCACGGTTTTCCTGCAGAACTGGGCTACTTTAACACCGTGGGATGTTGTTCATGTCCGCTGGTTCAACCAGCGGACATGAAAATGTATTCAACGTACGAAGAAAGTGTAAAACTCTTGCAGTTTACAAAGCTTACGCTACGTCCTACACCTTCCCTATTCAACTTAAGGAAAAAGTGTAACTGCCGCGACGCCAGTTTACACTTTCTTCGTACGTTGAATACGGAAGGCGGTCTGGCGGAAGCTCGATATTTGACTTCATAACTTGTTTAAATATTGTTTTACACAAACGCATCGTTTCGCTTCAGAAGGCCTTTATGAACCTCCCGGAGCCGTGTGGAGCACATATTTATGATGAATGGATGTGGATGGAAGCACTTTCTTCAGCTCATATTAGTGACCCCCATTCACTGCCATTATAAAGCTCGGATGCGTCAGGATATTTATTAATATTTCTCCGATTGTTTTCATCAGAAAGAAGAGAGTCATGTACACCTAGGATGGCTTGAGGGTGAGTAAAGCTTGGGCTAATTTTCATTTGAAAGTGAACTAATCCTTTAAGACTACAATCACGGTGTTTCAGGGAGTTCAGAAACAGTGCTTACTGATAAAGAGAATAACTCCCTTTGGAGTGACTTTGTGCTTTGTAACTTTGGAGACATTTTTCATGCTCAAACAGCAACATTGCACTCTAAAGAAAGTTGAAAATGTAAAAAAGCATAATAGGTCCTCTTTAATAGGAAGCTGAATGTACTGTTTTCTTATTGGTAGCTGAAATCATTATTCCAATTAGCATATGGAATACTTAATAAACATGTGAAAAACTCTGAATGGCGAGCGGTCAAATTCTGCAGAAACCTGTAGAGCTTTCTGCGAAATCCTACTGGCACAGATTCTGCGTGGGCCTGCCCATGACTCATCTGACTCACAGTTCAATACTGAATAAACACTGAATAGTACTGTCTTTCGGATATCCTGTATGTAGGTGACTTCTGTATGCATGCAAACTCTCGACATAATCACAGTGACTGACATTAACAAGGAAAAGCTCAACCCCCGTGAGAAATAAATAGCAGCTTCAGGAACAACGATCCCCAGAACAGGAAGTGGAGAGCACCTGTTATCCACCTCCACACGAGTGTGTGTGCATGTGTTTATATTAGCATGTGTACACACCTGGCTGGAAGGTATGACTAATCCAGACCTAGAAGAAAGCAAGAAGCCAACAAGATGTCAGTGTCATCTGCTTACGTGCAGGCTCTTGCTCTCTCGCTCTTTGACACCCACATTAACACTTCAGTTCTTCCTCTTCTACATTTGGCTATTTGTCTCCTCACCCTGGTTATTCTCCCTCTTATATTCTTTTCTTGTTTTTTTTTTTCTTCTCCGTTGCCACTGACGTAAAACTCATCTGTCTTTTCCTATATTGTTCACTTTGATTAAATCCCTCTCTTCTCATTCTGGTTGTTGTTTCCTGTCCTTAATCTGTCTCTTTCAATACTAGAGGTTGAATGATAATGGATTTTGCAAGTTCTAGTAACTAAAGTGGGGAAAAACCAGATTAACTATTAAATTAATTAAAATTAATATATTGATAAAAAAATAATATAGCCTATTATCTCATGTCAAAATATACATTAATTATGATGTCATCTATGGAGGATTAAGGACACAAAACAGTGTGTTCATTTCAAGTCAGACATGAATGAAATTTGTGATGCAGTTCAGTGAGTCGGATGTAAATTCAGTAAGCAATCTGGTGGACTCAGCGATTCCATTGAATGATTCAAAATAAATCTCTGCAGCTGTGGAGACTTTTGACTCATTAATGTTGATTCATTCATTAAAGAACTAGCTTGTTAATTGAACTGAATCAAATAGACTCTTATGAATTATTTGTTTCAGGATCAGACTATACTGGTTGCACTGTATTTGCTATTTATTTTTACATGTGCATCTAGCAAGACAAGACAGGAGATGTTTTTTTGTTTTGATTTTTTTCAGTGACTGACCATGTCTTTTAAATCATTATGATTCATTTATGATTCAGCTCACAACTGTCATAATGCTGTAAATTTAGTAGCTCCACCATTGAATAACGATGCAGTAACTGCTTCAAAATTAATGGTGTGACTATTTTTATACAGTACAGTCTAGTCTTGCAGATTTGCTCAATTCATATACAGAAGTCATTTTAATCTGAATTTTGTCACCAACATTTCTAAATAATTTTAGTAACATAGAGGTGCTGTTGAACAGGATGATGTTAACAGCGAAAAAATTTACATGCAACAAATTTTTCCCAAAATCTGATCTTTTATCAGCACCAATTAAATGGTCAAAAATGATATTTTGCTCAACCTCTAGTCAATACCACCTACTTCTCAGCTCGGAGTCTCTTCTCTTGACATATTCTCTCTCTGGCTGTGTGTGCAACATGCTTAACACATTCTGTCTTGAAAATTGAGCTGAAGAGTTCTGATTGCCATCTCTCTGTCTCTGTCTCTCTTGCAGGCTGTGTGTGTGTGATATGGATCGTTTAGGACGGAATGAGTTCATAGGTGAAGTCAGGGTGGCCCTTAAGAAACTGAAGGAGGGAGAGAGCAAGAAATACTACATGGGCCTTGAGAGAATTGCACAGGTGTGTGTGTGTGTGTGTGTGTGTGTGTGAGAGAGAGAGAGAGAGAGTGAGTCATTGTGGCCGTTGTGAGGTTATGTCCGTTGGAATTTGTACGATGCATAATTTAGTGTTTGGGTATTTGCTATATTATTAATAACCTTTCTACGGTCTTACAGACCCGGGAGGGTAACAGTCAGGCAGTGGATCCTGGGGCTCATGTTGCAGAAGAGGAGGTAAAGATCCAATAATTTCCATCCCATACTTGAGACTCCCTATTTACACTGAAACTGCACCAGAATGTAGAACACTCACATTCAGGGTACAATAAGGATAAAGCCCCCAGGATAAAAGGGCCTGTTTTTTATTATCTCAGATTTACTAATTAGCAACCAAATCACTTTCCTGAACACTTGTTTGTCACTTTGGACTGATAAACTGTCCTGCTCATTGAGGTTATCATATTCAGTGGCAAATAGCTGATTGTGAGGCAATTACTTTTATAATAAGTTTTAAAAATTTTCAGATGTATATCGCTAATGAGAATTTCTATAATTATCATGTACATTTTTAGATTACATTCTTATCATTTTTGCCTGTACTAATATTGTGTACAGTGTTTACTTACTAAATACAGTATAAGAGGATATAAAAAAGGCAAAAGATAATTTGTACATCCTTTGCTGACAAAGTACACTACTGTTCAAAAGTTTGGAGTCAGTAATCTTTTTGAAAGAAGATCTCTTATGCTCACCCACATTTAATGCAATGATGCAATTATTTGATTAAAAAAAATTGCTAATTAAAAAAAACTACTCTATTTTAATTTGTCAAATTAATTGTATTCATGTGATGGCAAAGCTGAATTTTCAGCATCATTACTCAAATTTTCAGTGTCACATGATCCTTCAGAAACCATTTAACTGAATGTGCTGATTTCTTTTTATTATAAATGTTGAAAACAGTTGTGCTGCTTAAAATTTTTTATGTATTTTTTTCATGATTCTTTAATTCACAGAAAGTTCAAAAGAACAGCGTTTATTCAAAATAGAAATAACATTTCAGAAGTTAGACATTATGAATGTCTTACTGTCGCTTTTGATCAATTTGATGCATCCTTGCTAAATAAAATAAAAATAAATCTAAATAAAAAAATCTGACTGACCTCAAACTTTTGAATGATATTGTTTTTTGAAACAACATTCTTAATATTTTTTCTGTACTAACAATATAGCTCTAATATGCATACTGTTCATTTACTAAAATTAGTTCTTTAGTTATATATATATATATATTAAATTAACAGGAAATTGGTATTTTTCATCTCTTACTGAAGGGGTTTAAATATATGCTTAAATGTTACTCTTGCCATATCTGAAGTATTTAAAACTTAAATTGCTATTGCCTCTAATGTATATCATATATAGCCACACTTTTCCTTTTTATTAACTCTCTTTTTATCATTTCTTTTTACACACATTTTGTTACTCCATCTGTATACAATAAAAATTAATATTTTTCTGTCATTATTTTAGAACCATAAAAACAATCAGATTGCCCTTAAGGGTGTTTTAGTCCCTTTGTGCCCTACTGACATATATTGTTTAATGTATTATTGATGGTCTGAATATTGATCAGTGGAAGCAAGCCGACTGCAGACTGTCTATCTCTTTCTCTGTTTGTCTAGCGTGGCCGTATCCTGGTCTCTCTGCTGTACTCCACAGAGAAGAGTTCTCTGGTTGTGGGAATTATTCGCTGTGCCCATCTGGCCGCCATGGATTCGAATGGCTACTCGGACCCCTTTGTCAAAATGTGAGTCTTTTGCCACGTTTTTTCATAGTGGACAGTGGCAAAGTGACAGGTATTGATAAAAGAGGCGGATGAGGTTACACTTCCCTCCAGGCCAAAAATAAAGTGGAAGCTTTTAGTCCAAATGCCTATTTTGGCATTTGAAATTTCCATAAAAAGCCAGCCAATCAGATTAAACCAGATTAAAAAAAGGCTTTCCAGCTTTGGGCACAATATGCATCAGATCATCAAAAGGACTGTTTTTATTTTGTTTTGTTGTTTTTTCAGAAGTTTGAGATAAGACCCGTGGGCTGGGTGATGATTTGAGCCTACAACCCCACACGAGTGAAGCTAATGTTGTAATCGGTACCTCAAAGCACCAATGTTGTTCAAATAGAGTTAAAGCAAATTAGCACAATCCCCAGGGCTCCTGTTGTGAGTCAGCGGTGGGCATGATTATCATTTTCACAGCCTTTTATTTAATTTTCACATTTATTGCGATCAAAAAAGCAAGTTTTAACAAGCACAATTTTGTTTCATCCTCCCTTGAATCATTGCGTAGCACAGCATCAGACCAACGCATGTACATGTAACTGTGTTATGGCTCAATTCATTGGCATCACCCTCCTCCTAGTTAGCATCATGGATTTCATTTCAAGGTGATTTATTTCTCTCTGTACCTCCGGTTGATCATAATTTATCCCCCTGTGGGTTCTTGCGAAGAATAATTCAAAGTCCACCCACACAAAAAGATTTTATTTGGAGGCAGAGAGAATTAATGGAGCATAGAGATGGATGCAGAGAGTCAAGAGGCAAGTGGAAAGTCCCAAAAAAAAACTCGGTTGTTGCTTCTTTTTTTTTAAATCTTGCTCTCTCAGCTTTAACTTCCCACCCTCAGCTTCCCATCACAGCAATGCTCTTTTATCATTTGCCATACCGCTTCTTCTCGACTCTATCCATTCCTTGCTCTCTCTCTCCTGATACAGCATGCATAAATCTTGGACCACTCTCTTCCTGTCTATGGGGTCCAGTTCATTCTTATCGTGGATGTATTTTGATGTGTAGTGTGATGGAGAGGAGTTTTTTTCCGGCTATCTGCTCTGAGGAGATAGGATTTCCTTGATTATCGTGCCAGTTACAGGCACTGATGGGCTCAGTAGAGCAGTGGAAATCTATTGTTGGAGAGTGGACTGCTTTTATACAGCAGGATAGACTGCTGAGAGTGTGCGTGTGCATTTGTGTGTGACAGGTGCTTTAGCGCTTGTTTAGGACTAGACTTGTCAATATAGTTTAGGATAAGGTGGAGATTTTGACTCTATCTCTCGTGACATGTATGACAGTATGGCAGAGGCTTGTTTGGATGCTGGGTTGTTTGTGCATTGTGACCGCTGGACCAGATGTTATTTGTCTTTTTGTCCGCTGAGGTTGATTCCAGTTATGGCTGGATTTAGCTGGGATTTATTGAAGCAGCACTGTCGTTTTATTAGACTGGATTTTCTGCATCAGTCACTCTTGTCTTTTTAATAGCAATAAAGGCTTTAATTGTAATTATTAAATGGATTCTGGAAAACTAACATAGCATGACATGATTGGAATACACCAATAATGTGAAAAACAAGTGTTTTCAGTGTCACTAATTAGCTAATTTATATAATTTGTATGTACATAAATTGTGAAGTGGGTCAGTAGGGCTTAACAAAAAAGATTTTTTGTTGTTGTTTAGATATTTCTTTTCCTATCCAAACCTTTTTTCCAATTTGTACATTTTTATGTATTTTTATGTTCATATGATGTATGTTTATATTTTTATTAACCATTTTCCTCATGAAAAACAATTATAAAATATATGGTAACACTTTACAATAAGATCTCATTTGTTAAAATTAGTTAATGTGTGTTAACTAACATGAACTAACCATGAGCAATACATTTGTTACAGCATTTATTAATCTTCAACTATTAGGGGTGTGACGAGACAGGTAGCTCACAAGACGAGACTCGAGATTGAGTTCACGAGAACGAGACGAGACAATATTTTTACACACTATTTTTAAGAAATCCTCAGTGCCGAAATACATGACTAGAAAATATTCTGCAGGTGTATTTGAAATGTTTGAACTAATCATCTTGTAATGAATGTCATTTCAGTTCTACTTTCTGAGTATGAATTATCATATGCAGTAAAAGACAACAATACTCAAGTACTGTAAAAGGTTTTGCCACTAACTCAACTGACTGACTTCTCTTCTGTATGGTTTCAGTCTCTTCAGACCTTACTGTACATGACTTATGAGCTTCTACAACTTTTAACCTCCTAACTGAACTTCTTTCCACAAACTTATCATAGAAATAAAACAGTATAAATAAAAATGGTAACACTTTACAATAAGGTCTCATTTATTTACATTAATGTATTAACCAACATCAACTAACAATGAGCAATATATTTGCTACAGTATTTATTAATCTTTGTTTATGTTAGTTAATAAAACAGTCATTGATTGTTAGTTCATGATAGTTCACAGTGCATTAACTAATGTTAACAAATGAAACCTTATTGTTTGTGCTTAATAAGATTAAGAGAAAACTGTTATTCATTTTTATGGTAACACTTTACAATAAGTGCAACCATAATCGCACTCTCTCAATATTCAAAGTGCAAATAAAACCAAATTTTTCTTTGATACAGAGCTAAGAGATGGTTACAACTACACTGCCCAGCCTAAAATAGCTTTCATATTGAGAGATATTTGTATTCATCAGGGAGCCGCTTTCAAAATGCGGGGTATTGAAATCGCGTTTGAATGCGCTCTCGCGTTTACTTTCACTTCCGCGATCGCGTGTACTCTGTGAATATGGAGCGGAGGCGACCGTTATCCAACTGAATTAAATGTTTTTTATTTAAATACAAAGCAAAACGACAGTGGAGGCGTAATGTAAACGTAGCGGTGGCATATTCTTTCCTAATCATCCTAACCACTCTGTCATGGCAACATCACGAGACTACTTTTTGCCTCGACGAGAAGGCAAAATTTTAATCTCGCAAGATCTCGTGACATGAGATCTCGTCACACCCCTATCAATTATTAATCTTCATGTTAGTTCACAATGCATTAACTAATGATAACAAATACAACTTTTGATTTTAATAATGTATTAGTAAATGTTGAAATTAGCATTAACTAAGATTAAAAAAATGCTGTAATTAAATCTAACTAAAACTATCTGGAAATTAAACAGCTATAATTAAATGAATAAACTCCATGACAGCTATAAATTCATGTTTTTCTTCTAAATTTGTTTAATGTATTTTTATTTGTTATGTTTATCAGATTTTTTTCTATTTTTATGTGGCAGATATTTTTAAAAATTTATATATTTTTTTACCCATTTTCCTTATGAAATGCAATTACAAAATGTAAAAAAAAAAAAAAAAAAANAAAAAAATCCCCATAAAATTTACAGTAAAAAACCGACAGCTGTGGTTGCCAGAACTTTACCGTAAAAAATACGTTAGCAACATTTTAGGCTTTACGGGACGGCATTTAGTTTACTGTCTATTTTACAGTTCAAAACCATATAATTTAAAGGTTTATAAAGGTAATAATTACGGTTCATAACTGTTTATTTTACACACTATAAAAAAAATTCTGTTAAATTTAGTTAAAAAAACCCCGGCAGCTGTGGTTGCCAGAAATTTGCCGTAAAAAATACTGTAGCAACATTTTAGGTTTTACAGAATTAACTTAAATTTACAGTAAAAAAACGTATTTCATTAACTTAAATAATGTTATTTTGAAGTACTAATATCGGTTTTGTATTTTTGTAATACACTGACAACCACCAAACACAGTGGTGATGAGAGTCACATGATGAATCAAAGTTCATCACAAGCAGCTTTTCCAAAATCTGAGAAGGACAATACTAATATATGGAAGGTGCTTACACTGTGTCATTCACACAAACACTAAACACCATCATGATAACACAAATGGCATTTAAAAATGCAATAAACATTCATTTAACAACATTAGATGTCACATAAAACCCTGATGTACATAACTGATTAGAAAAAACTAAAAAGAAATAGTTATTTCAACAGAAATACATCAAATGTGATGTGTCACACGAGGAATTGTGGGAATGTCAATTTACGTTTTTTCCAGAGGTGTAAAAAGTACTCAAAAATGTTTCTTAAGTGAAAGTACAAGTAGTGAGTGAAAATTTTACTCAATTAAAAGTAAAAGTATCTTGCCAGAATCATACTTGAGTAAAAGTAAAAAAGTACCACATTAAAATTTTACTTGAGTATTAAAAATTAAAAGTAACAGCAGGAATGAAAACTAGAGATCTTGTTTAAGCTTTTAATCTCTAAAAACATGAAGTGAATGAACCACATACAAGGTTTTATCCTGCTTTAGAACTGTTTGTATTTAATTGTATTTAATTATCAAACTATAAGACTACTACCTAATGCCAATATGCAACATGCTACTCAAAGTTGTAAAACCTCTGATTTAACTAAAGCAGAAGCTGATTTTCAAAATTGTGAGTGTCAAGCCTAGCTCTTTTGGGGCTGAAAAGCAATTCTGCAGTGCTGAAAAGCCTCTCACAGGCAGCCGATGCAGGAAGAGGTGTATAAGTCTTGATAGAGGGACCATAGGATCCTTCACATCTACCCAAAATCGGCGAATTCACTGCCAAATCAGAAGCGCAATAGAAAATTTTTCAAATGAAATTATCAGTAAACTTTATGGCTCTGACAGTAAATGTAGCTTTATCTTTTATATATGTTTTATTTTACCAGTTGTGGAATCCAACCATTTATCCATCTGAGGTAACGTAGTTAGCCTACTCTATTGAGTATTTCCATTTTGTGCAACTTTACACATTTATTNATTCTACTACTCTCATTTGTAAGTCGCTTTGGATAAAAGCGTCTGCTAAATGACTAAATGTAAATGTAATAAATTTAAGATCATCATGTTTGCAGTGAACAATACATTTCAGACCTAGTTGAGCAATAGTAATAATAGTATCACTCCACTAGGTCTGAACTGAAATAAATATATTACGTTTTAAAGGATCACGCTACAAACATAATGATCTTATAATACATGATGCATTGCTGTGTCCGTTATCGCATAATTCACACTTTTGGACACTTTTGCTTTAATGGACATTAGATAACACTGCTAAATCAAGCTGTTATATTCATATATTTATTGTCCAACATTCCCAATTTTTTTGATGCATGTCCTTTATTTAATTTCATATGTTAGTATTAATTCAGTGTTTATAATGCTAATACTATATCTTTTAAAGAATTTTAACCTAAACTGACTGGGTTTCTAGAGAGCAAAAAGGTTTTGTGAAAAAAGTGGAAGACTTAAACACAAAGTGTGTAAAATAAACTGTAAAAAGGATTTGATGATCACTAGTGATAGTATTTTATTCTGTGTTGTCATCATTCAGGTTGGATTTTAGCTTTAATGTACCTTTTTTTTTAACAAAGCAGCTGATATTGCCATGGTGGAAACCCAGGGCTGCTGCTGGGCGCCGGGGTTGCAATGGAACATTCTATTGACTGACGCTTCTTGTTAGTGTATATTCTTTGAGGTCAAGGTGCTGTGCATTGTGGTAATTGATGCGACATGACGTCACTTCCAAAGAACCAATGAACATGTCTGACCAATTTCATGGAATGTGAAAACGAATCTCATTGCAATAAATAACATTTTAATTAAATTGGGCATCAGCACAATTCAGTTGGTTTGGTAATAGCAAGGGAAAATAGAATGAAGTGATCTCCAAAAAAGAAGAACTTTTTGGCTGTAAATAAAATTGTAAGGAGTAAAAAGTACTTAAAAAAAAGAAATTATAATAATTTAATTAAGTAAAAGTAAAAGTGTTGATTTTTAATTGTACTCAAGTAAAGTAAAAATCCCCCAAAATAATACTTAAGTACAGTAATCAAGTAAAATTACTCAAGTACTTTACACCTCTGGTTTTTTCACTGTAAATTATACAATGACTTGTTATTTTTCACTTCCAAAAACTGTAAATTTAATGGTATTTTACTATAAAATATACAGTTAGATCTATTACTGTCATTCACCATTAGGGATGGTAAGATTCACCGATTCGCATCGGTGCATCGGTATAAAAGTTAACGATGCAATGCATCGATTTAAAAAAGTGTGCATCGGATACAAGTTGGCATTTGTATCGCGATGCATCGGTTCTAACATAATTGCATCAGTAAAAACTGATTTATTAATATATAATTATTAGTATATGTGCCCAATAATTTGTGACAAATATTTTTTAATATATAGATTGATTTCTTCTCTCTAAACTGTTTTCCAAGCGTGCTTTGTGAATATGACGTATCACAACACTACGGAGACCGAGGCATGTCAAGAGCCATAGAATATAGATTCACATGGCATTACAAAGGCCTGTTTGCGAAAGGGCAATACCTTAGAAGTCAGAAGGCATTAAGTTAATTTGCTGTCTGTCTGAACCAAAGAAATAAAAGCGAACTATCTGTACCATATTCCGCGATGCAGAAAACACGGACGGAATCCATTCATAAGTTTACTGTATGACGTGGAATGTCATGGAATTTGTCAAATTTTGGATGAATAAATCAAAATTAGGGGGTACACTTAAATCAAATTGCGATATGGACTAGTGTCTGTGAAAATTAAACCGCAAGAAGACTAATTGAATATGAATCCTGCATGTTCTGCGTGTCTTTGGCGCAGACGTGCAAATATGTTTACTCGCTGTGTTTTTTCCAGCATCTGCTATCTTACTATATGACGACATTAACACATAAACTTCATCTCCAGAGCTGCTCTGACAGTCACTTCATGAGCATTGTACCGTTTAATTTGAGAAAAAACTATTGTCATATATCATATACACACAGAAACTTCAAGATCACAGCAACCCATCAAAATAAAAGTTTGGTTTAACTTGTAACAGAAATATAGCCATATTACTATTGTAGTACTATGTACTATGTAGTCTACTATTGTATTACTATTGTACGGTATAATGTATTTCTTAATGACAATGTAATACTACTACTAGTAGCCTACAATAATTATTAAAGACTTTAGTTTTGAAGTAATAATCACAATTTTACAGTAACAGTAAACTTTTTTTGCAAAAAAATGAAAGTGTTTTTTAAAATTTAATTTGATTCAAAGTTTTATGCCTTCATTTCATTACCAGAAAAATTAAAATACACAGCACAGAATTTCTGGAAAAAAAATCCATAGGGCCCTATTATTGTAAACAAATTAATAACGTTTCTTTTTATTAATTCAATTAATTAGACATGTTTTTGATTAAAAAGTATTTCAAGTATTTCATAGAGCCCTACATATTAAATTTCAAAGCATCATATTTTTTTCCATTGCATCGTATCACATTGTGCTGAATCGAATCAGATCGCATCGTAATCGGGGTGAATCGTATCGCATCGCATCGGTAGCTGCTTCACATGTATCTTTAATGTATCGTATCGTTGGCTATGCATCGAGATGCGTATCGCATCTGCCTTAGTTATGGAGATGCACATCCCTACCGTATATAGTACGGAAACTTTCTGTAAACCAATTAACTGTTTGTCACCATAGTATGTTTAGTCTTTTACCGTTACAATCACGATAATTTTTTACAATACAGTTAAAATCTGGAAATTATTCGGCTATGATTCTATGAATAAACTCCATTACACTTTTGTTTTAAAACGATGGTATATAATACAAAACATTACTAATTGGTTTGTAATTTTTAACACATTTTAACAGATGCTTCTCAGTGAAGTCATTCTCTCAGTGTCGTCAAAACTTCATCAGTGTCAGCCAGCCAGCTAACTCTCTCAGACTGGCCCCAGGTCAGCAGGCCATCGTTATTGTTGAGTCCTGGACTGCCTTAGTCTGTAATAGAGGGAACATGAAACTAGACACAAGTAGGGATTAACTGTAGAGGGAACTAGGGGCCAATCAATACTGTAGTTGTTCCATAGGAGGAAAGAGAAACTAAATCGAAACTAAATCTCTAGATTTGGAGGGGGGCAGCTAGTGACATTCACATGTTTTTTTTTTTCTCTGTTGAGATGTTTTTCTCAGACAACAGAGTGTCTGGTTTTAACAGAAAAGGCTTAGGCAGGGAAGCTTACCCACAACTCTTTCTCTCTGCTCTCTGTATGTGAATGTAATCACCATATCCAGGTTGCTAGAAAGAAGGCCATTTAATCATTGTCTAGCTAAGGCAAGGCTACAGGCTTTTTCAGAGAAATTCAGGAATGAAATTTCGATATCGGAGATGTATTCAAAACATTTCAGATCGAATTAACCAAGTGACTAATTTGTAGATGTAGCCTTTCTGTTCAATAAAATACTTTTTAGAGCAATCAGTGATTAGTTAATTATCTTCAGCAGAGATTGTGTGTGTGCAGAGGCAAACACTTTGCACAAATTGCTAAATTCATCCCCTTTTTGGGAGATTATCTGATAATCTTTATACTTTAAAGAGATTTATTTTCTTAGGCTGCAAAGATGAAAAAAGAGAGTAAAATGATGACTTGAAAGTCGATGAAACACATTTACAAACCATTTTACTTCCATCATGTGATGCATTTCCTTGCAAAACAGGATATTCTATGATACTTGATTAGATCATGATCTCTTCATCATGACAGGTTGTTGGAAATTAGTAGTTTGTTGACATTAGCCAAAATGGAAAGATGTTTTTTAGAAGCAGAGTCTTGTTTAAAGATTATGATGTTTTTCTTTCGAATAACATGCACCAATAAATAGAACAGGAATGTTTATTAAAAAAGTAAATAGGGTCAATTCTTATCTCATGTTGCAGAAGCCTCTGTCAATCGGTTGCTTTGATAGAGAATAAACACACCAGCGGTAAACGGTAATCCAGCTGAGGCTAGCATTCACGAGCGTCTGCCTTTCAGCAAATCACTTAGGGCGAACAACACTCAACATAATTAATATTCATGACTCAAGTGCGCCTGGCACAGTTGCGCTGAGCTGCTGACAGAAAGTAAACTTCCTGGGGAGCGAAGACATGAACAACAGCAGAGAAGAAAAGCCGTCTATTAAAAAAAATATGCAGATTTTTTTATATATTCACATCATATCTGCCACTACAAAGCTGTAAAGTTTAGTTTTATGCCTTCACTACTTTATCACACGAGTGTATCCGTGGCAACTAGGCATTTAAAACTGATGATGTTTCTAATGTGTATTTAGAGAGGCTGATGAGATTTAGATATGCCCCCACTTTTCAGATTGTGTGTGCATGTGTGTGTGTGTGTATGCAATGATTATGAATGAGACCCTGTAGAGTTCAGCTCTATTTTCATCTGGCCCTCGGCATCACCACATAATTAGAACAGACAAGGGAATGCAGATATTATTGCACATGCTCTAATTAATGTCATTACACGGGACACAATTTCAATAGTTCCGCTTTCATCTGAACTTGTTGCCACGCCGAGACATTTAGGCTCATATTCGAATGTTTGTTCAGACACTTGGCATCGTGCACAGACTTGAATGTGCGTTTTACACTAATTGCCGAAACGATTAAGTCAAAATGTCATTAGTGACTAATTCACAGTTACATGGATGCAGGTGCACGTTAAAGCTGAAGTGTGTAATTTTCTTGATGTTAAAATACTCTCCTATCTCAGCTCAATGTGCAGCATCAACTATAGCAGGTTGATTTCCAGGAGAAATGTCAACACTGAGACTCTGTGGTGCTTTCAGAACATTTGTTTGTTTCAGTGATCTGAGCATCCCAGCACCGCAACATTGGCTTAAGCAATGGTGTGAGTTAGGGGCAGGACTATCAGTTTGTTTAATGGAAGATTAGGGAAATCTTTTTGAAAATCCAAAATGCATCCAACGTACTTCATTTATTAAACAACCATTAATGAGAATTACATTACCGTTCAAATTTTTGGGGTTAGTACGATTTTTTTGTATCCTTTTATTCTGTAAGGATAAAATGCTGTTCTTTTGTGCTTTATATTCATCAAAGAATTCTGATAAAATTGTATTACAGTTTCCACAAAAATGTTAAAGGGGTCATGAACTGCATTGTTTTATTTTTTTATAATGTTTTCTGGGGTGCACTTATAATGTTAGTATGCTTTTTACACCAAAAATTGTCATAATTTAGAAATAAAAGGCATTTTTCCTACCCTGCTTTTAGCCCTCTTATTTGAAAGCTCTGTTTTAAGGTGCGTTTCTGCTATGAGACTTCAGTGTAAACACCCACTGCTGTGATTGGCTATCATCTTTGCATATGAAATAGTAAAAACGTGCTAAAAGTTTTTAAGAGAGTAATACTTAGCTATTACAGCTCTCAAGGTTAACTAATCGTGAAAAGTGTTGATTATAGCATTACATTTAGATCTATGACATTATATTTAGATCAGGGCATGAAAGGTGTTGAACATTGAAAGCAGTGATCTCGTCATTGCAACTCAATTTCTGCACAAAAACGAATACTTTCATCATAACTAACAGTGCAAACGTGATGTAAGATTCGTTGAATAAAACGGGAGTTTTGGCGTGAGTCCAGAACTCAGTCACTGATAAACTCGCACTGTTTGATTGACAGCTCCAGTGATTGTAAAAGGACCGTTCTTTGATCGCATTCTATATATAATTTAATCACTGTTTAAATAACAGATTATTTTCATCCTACTAAGAGAAGTTTAGATTTACTGACACATAGAGAAAGAACATCTGACTGTACATGAATCATTACATATCAGATCAGGCTTTAGAATGAACGCAGTTACTTACATGTTGTTGCATTACTGTCAAGCCTGCGCTGAAATGCGATTGATTTACCAAAGAATCCACAGTGAAATGTACTGAATACAAATAAATAAAGCTCAACTGAGACATTCACATTGTTGAAAATAAATAACCATATTCCTAGCATTAGGATCCTTTGAAAGGTAATGTTATTTTTGTCATGTAATGCTCTTCTCTCATCTCACTAACATGCCAGTGGGCGGGGCTAACGTTGCAATGATGTAGTCGTTTTTTTGTTTGTTTTTTCTGCAGAAGTGACTTTTCTATGACATACATAGGCACATTCTGGGACGAGTCATTCGCTGGGCCTGGTGTCAATAAAAGCTTTTATTGGACTAACAAGGAAGTTTTCAGTTCTCAAACTTACAGGATATTCTTATAGTGCGAGGACCTCTTATATATCAAAAGCTCAAGGAAAAGTTGATTTCTCAATTCATGATTCCTTTAAGCAGCACAACCATTTTAATTGTGATAAGAAATGTTTCTTGAGCAGCAAATCAGCATATTAGAATGACACTGAAGACTGAAAATTCAGCTTTGCATCACAAGAATAATTACGTTTTAAAATAGATTTAATTAGAAAAAGTTATTTTAAATTGTAATAAATGTTACTCTTGCAGCCTTGGTGAGCATAAGAGACTTCTTTCAAAAACATAATTAAATAAATCTTACCCACCCTGAACTTTCACGCAGTGAAAAATACATCGCGGAGCAAAGAGGACACTGACAACGTATCGACAGACAAGACAGAGCAGGTTAGTTTTGATATGAAACAAAGTCTCAAATTTAAAATTTTGTAATTTTTAAAGAAATTTAAACAATAAATACCATTTTGTGGCTCTTTAATGTATCGTGACAGAACGCTCAGATCAAGCAGCTCATGAACCGATCATCCCCTCTAACTAGTTAATTTATATCATCAAGTAAGCATGAATGAACCACATTTCAACCACAGAAAAACATCAGTACAAATCATTTTTCAAGTTCTAGTCCATCTACGTTATTCTACTTAACTCCCCTGACTGCTTTGTCGGACAAAATGGCGGATTCTGTGTTATGATTGGTTAGATCGCCTGTCAATCAAACTCCCCGTGAAGGGTCAATTATGCATGTGTGTAGTATGAATTCAGTCTGGACATACTACTTCATGTTGGCATTGTGATGTGACCGTCATCTGCATCACTGATTCCCACCATTTATAAATATGATGACTCTCCCATTGCCTCATCAGAGTAAAGTGTCCTTTGGATATGCACTTCTGAGGCGTTAGTGGTAGGACATTCAGGAAGTTTTCAGCACATATTTTATCAATAATGTCGATTTAGATATAATTTGATGATTTTTTTGGGGGGGGGGAAACTTCGGTGGCACAGAAATTACTTTTACATTTATGCATTTGGCAGAAGCAAAACAACTTTCATTGCATTTAAGGTATACAGTTTATAAGTTCATACATTCGTGCATAATTACACGCACTAATTTAATGCTGCTTGCACTAATTACAAATGGCACACTTCAGCTTTAATATGTAAATATTAAGTACAATGTTTGTTTGTTTGTTTTTTCATGTTTCACCATGCCTGTTATGAACTAAATTGCTTGAAGAAATAATGTAGCTCTGTATGACTAGGACTGAATAGACAGGGGTTAACAAATTGAAAATGTCAATCGTATTCATCTGAATTTGCCCTCACTACACGATGACTTGCAATACTCAGGACTGTCTCGTAAACATTCTGTCCATGCCAAGTTCCTTCTTTCATTCAGGACTGACATTTGTCATTGCAGACAGGCTCTTCTAAGATGACAGTTATTCTTTTAATTATCAGATGAAGACAGTTGTCTCCTTAGGGTTAGATCTGAAGTGGATCCCCGTGGTGTCAAGAATGAAATTTCCTGCAGCTCTTCTTCAGAAGGACATTATGTGCCTCGTGTTTAATGTAATAACATCTAACATTAACATGCTTACCATCAGTCAGTTTTGTCATTTAAATCAAGTTTATCAAACTCTTTAACAGTATGATAAATCAATTATATATTTATCACAATTTTCCACGTAGGAACATGTCCCGGGCCCTGTGAGAAGTGGTCCCCACTAAGGCCCTCTATAGTGTAGTCTACTCATTAGGCCTGGGGTTGGGGAACACATCCAAAAATGTTGTGAATTTAAATGATGAGTCTGCATAGATCAATTAATATCCAACACTTATTATGGGACATGTCAATAAAAAATTTATAGGATCACATTAAAAAGCCATTAGAGATGCAAAATCATCCTGTCAGTGACATAAAACTTGTCACACAGAAATAAAACATCATTAATATCCTGACTAAAAGCCATTAGGTGAAAGTTACTGATTTATTTCTGATTGATATCCAGGCATGTACCAGCAAATCAGTCAATTAATATCTAAAGATTGGCTAATTTTATATTGAATCACCATTCAAGCATCTATTAATAGTTTCAATAGCGAGTCATTAGTCTCGTGGTTATCATCCAGTGGTAAATCATTTCTGGCACCAAACACACTCAGTGTTAAATGATAATCCATCAATATTATCCAGCTGCCATTTAATGGAAACCAACAGCGCGATTGCATGTGTGATATTGCTTTTAATTTTATTGCTTTTAACAGTTTAATAAACAAGTTGATATTAAGATATTAATTTAAGACACAATAGTTACAAAGCCACTGCGCATCTCTGAGCAACGCACAATTGTAGTGAGAGGCGTTCAAGAATTATTTGTTCATTTTAGACGATTCTTTTTTATGACTTGGGAATAACGAGTTGTCTCAGAGACAAATTCGTTCATTTTGTCGTGACTGCGCATACACAACATCTTTAAACCAAAGATGCATCATCTTTGATCCAAAGACACAGTAGGGACTTGGGATGTGAACAAATCATTTCTGTTTCTTATATAGAGCCTATGTATCCGTCATGTGACAAATTATCAGATTCTCTCACTAAAAGACACAGTAGAGTCTTAAGGTGAACTAATCAATTCTGCTTCTTAGAATTGATCTATGGCTGCATATATTCCTACTTTGGAATAAGATTGCATTTGTGGATGTTCGGTGGAATTTGTCTATTGAAAATATAACATTTTAACTAATTTTGTTTCTGAATGAATCGGTGTTTTCTGTGAAATTAATGAATGATTCAGTTGATTGAATGACTCAATCGCTGAAAAAAACGTACTAGCATAGTACTCCTACTACAGTATTTATCTTTCTATGGCAGATAGAAATAGTAAGAATAGATTGCAGGGACGTTGTTCCGAATTCAGCAAATGACTCCCTCATAAAGTTTGGTTATATTATATTAGAATGATTTATTATTATAAATGGGTCATTGACGAATAAGGTTTTTTAAAAGTGTAAAAAAACATAATGGAGCTATAATTAATAGCTTTTTTAAGTTTTATTAAGTGTTAACAATGAGATTATGTGGTTTTTATAATCTATTAACACTGCTTTCGTCATTTTTTTACAAGATGGACAAAATTTGTTACCAAAAAAGTGATTCGGTTTAACTAAAATTTCGGTTTTACCAAATGACACTTTTGGTTATACCAAAAGACGATATTTTCAAACAATGCTAACAGGCTGATATCTAGCTAGCTAGCTAAGAAAAGGACAATTAAACATTTTATATTTAGTAAAAGTTTTTAAAATATTACAACATTTTCCATGTTTTATAGCGGTTGTACCGAATGACCTGATGTTTCGGGACATGCGTATGAGCAAGTGAAAACATGAATTTTTCAAATAGTTCAGAGAGAGTTAGTTTCTTTGCTTCACGAACATGTGGTCCTTTGCAGGTGTCTGAATGATGGCACATCCTGTCACATGATACTGACCACATGACTTGATCCAAAATGGTCCCTTTATATTGGTTACTCCGAATGACATAAATGAAATTAATTTTTCCGGACATTTTTTCTCATAACAAATCAATGACTTCTACACATACCTTTAATACCATTTTGCACTATGTTGATATATGATGTTATAAAATCATACCAGAATAGAAAATATATACATTTATTACATTTTAAGATATTTTAATCACAAATGAAGTGGCTGTATTGGCCTTTGGACAGTTAAACCGAATGATCTTTTGACACTTCAAAATCTTTAAAATACCTTTATATGTAGCAAAATATAATTAAAACCTTTTGGATTTAATAAAAGAGATATAGTTGTATTATTGCATTACTTTGGATGTCATATCTTTCTTTTTTATTATTATTAAGGCCTTTGGACGACAAAAAAAAAAGAAAAAGACGCGTCACGTCATTGACCCAATCATATAATATATGATTTAGATTTTTTTTTTTTAAACATATTCACATTTAGTGCTGTTTGCCTAACACAATTAATGTTGCATTATTTAAATTAATCAGAATTTTGTATTTGTAATGTGTATTTGTATATGCTCTGATAAATTTTCTATTGATCGTAGCAGCAGATATTCATCAAATGATGGAGAAATCCACCATTTATCCAGACATACGGTGTAGTCAAATGTCATTTTGGTGTAGTCATTTCGTCAGGTCTATGAATTGCAGTTGCCTGATTTGTTTAATTTCTTTACTTAATCTGCTTCTAACAGTGCAGATGTCATGTGCCAATACATGCCGGCACAATTCATTCTCAGTGAATCTTGTGATGTTCAACCTTTAAGTGTTGTTTAGATATATTTAATAACTACTATGTAACTGCTTCTCTGCTTTGGTTCGGAAGCAGGTTTCACAACTCGTCATGTAGATGGCAATATGTCTCTTGCATTTTATCCCCATGCGTTTTTTCACCTTACACGTTTCTCTCTATCTCTTTCCTCTGTAACATGTTGTGTAGGTTGATATCTCCCATGAATAATAAATGATGAGTCCTGATTGGTAATCCACTGATGACTCCATGAGCCACAGACCTTATGGATGCATCATCTGTCCTCTGACACCCTCTCAATCCATTCATTCCATCCATCCTCAATTAGAGATTATCATCTCCCAGTCTCTAATAGATTGAATGAATCACCCAAAACAATACCCCAACATCACTACCTCACTCTACAAGGTCTCTCTCTCTCTCTCAAATTTGTCATGCTGTAAAATGAGCTCTTACACCCTTGCCTGTGTAAGAGGGGGGGGGTTTAGATTGTGTCGTGGATGTTTCGAGAGCTTTAGACAAACCAGGCTAATGATTTGCTTTGATGTTTTAGAAGTTATAAAATTCTCACTGCAGAGCAATGATTCATTTCTCATTATTTCTCTTTATCAGTATTTTGCAGCCTGACATGGGAAAAAAGTCAAAATACAAAACCACAGTGAAGAAGAAGACTCTAAACCCAGAGTTTAACGAGGTCAGCTATTCCCATTAAAGGTGTGGTCACACAAAGCTGTACAATTATTCGAGATTGTCGAAATTAATTAATCATGAAAAAAGCTGATTTCTTTCCATTTAAGTATACTTCTGATGAACCAAAATATTTTAAAATATATATATATATATATTTATTTTATTTATTTATTTATTTTTTTGTAGCATTGTAACCAGTCACAGGCGAATGCAGTGAGGCATTTAAATATAGTAGATTCTATAGGTCTTATGAGGTAGTTTAATTTAGTCTTGATTTTTCTTTTTAATCAAAATATCAGGGGGAAATACTTAACAATTACGATATTGTCATAGTCATGCAGGCCTTCAGTCACTTTGGTCTTTGTGTTCTATTCAATTACATTCATATTCATGTGAACGTGGGTGAGTGGAAACACAAGTACAAGTTTCTTTATGGCTGCATACCAAATTCAAGTTTGATGAACTTTGACCTATGAATTTGTTTAGTCACAGATTGATCTCTTAACTCAAAATGAAGAATAAAAAACTTCAGCGTGGTTTGCAATTTTGTGGAAAAAGTAGAGTAGCTTGTATATATGACAATTTGTTACTTATAATTTTATGATTTTTTAAAAAATGGAAGCTCTAGAATGTGGCATCATAACTTTTCATGCTCAAAGCTGAATGTGACCACACCTTCACTCAATGTGAATACAAATGTTGTTGTTTTTCCTCTGCCAAAACTGATTACTGTCCTCTACAACCCAGGAGTTTAACTATGAAGTCCCACATGATCAGCTCGCCAAGAAAACCCTGGAGATCTCAGTCTGGGATTATGACCTGGGCATGAGCAATGACTTCATAGGTGAGTTTTACAAGCAAGAATATGTGTTTCCATTGAAGTCTTTGAGGTAAAGCATTTCACTAAATGTTAAAATGCACACTCTTTCATAATTTAAAGTTTTAAAGCCACAAATCGTTGACTTAAGTAGACCAGAAGAAAAGAATGAAGTAAACAACTTTACCATTCAAATAACACCTTTTTATATGAAAGAATATACACCGATCAAGCATAACATTATGACCACTAACAGGTGAAGTGAATAACACTAATTATATCTTCATCATGGCACCTGTTAGTGGGTGGGATAAATTAGGCAGCAAGTGTTAGTGTTAGAAGCAAGAAAAATGGGCAAGTGTAAAGATTTTAGCGAGTTTGACTAGGGCCAAATTGTGGGTCAGATCATCTCCAAAACTGCAGCTCTTGTGGGGTGTTCCCGGTCTGCAGTGGTCAGTATCTATCAAAAGTGGTCCAAGGAAGGATCAGTGGTGAACCGGCGACAGGGTCATGGGCGGCCAAGGCTCATTGATGCACGTGGGGAGCGAAGGCTGGCTCATGTGGTCCGATCCGACAGATGAGCTAAAGTGCCAACAGTGGGCACGTGAGCTTCAGAACTGGACCACGGAGCAATGGAGAAGGTGGCCTGGTCTGATGAATCACATTTTCTTTTACATCACGTGGATGGCCGGGTGCGTGTGCGTCGCTTACCTGGGGAACACATGGCACCAGGATGCACTATGGGAAGAAGGCAAGCCGGCGGAGGCAGTGTGATGCTTTGGGCAATGTTCTGCTGGGAAACCTTGGGTCCTGCCATCCATGTGGATGTTACTTTGACACGTACCACCTACCTAAGCATTGTTGCAGACCATGTACTCCCTTTCAGGGAAACTGTATTCCCTGGTGGCTGTGGCCTCTTTCTGCAGGATAACGCGCCCTGCCACAAAGCAAAAATAGTTGTGGTTTGAGGAGCACAACAATGAGTTTGAGGTGTTGACTTGGCCTCCAAATTCCCCAGATCTCAATCTAATCGAGCATCTGTGGGATGTGCTGAACAAACAAGTCCGATCTATAGAGGCCCAACCTCGCAACTTACAGGACTTAAAGGATCTGCTGCTAACATCTTGGTGCCAGATACCACAGCACACCTTCAGGGGTCTAGTGGAGTCCATGCCTCGACGGGTCAGGGCTGTTTTGGCAGCAAAAGGGGGACCAACACAATATTAGGAAGGTGGTCATAATGTTATGCCTGATCAGTGTAAGTTCACCTTAGAAGTTATGTTGTAATTCCTATACTAGTTATATTTTCTATATTTACACTATATAACCTACTGGTTA
>RJVU01071502.1:2905041-2928009 GCA_003731715.1 Anabarilius grahami
CAGTATTGTAAATGCAAACTGAGCATCAAGTCAAATTATTGTCTCTAGTATTGTCAGAATGTCACAGATGCTATGGAGCCTAACTTATTTTTACGTGGATCTTTCCTTGAAGATGCTGCTGTTTTGACGCTTTGCTCTTCTAGAATTGAATGTTACAGCTTGTATGTCTTACAAGAATTTTTTATTTTTTTTTAATTTAAAGGGATAGCTCACTCAAATCTAATTTGCTCACCCTCATGCCATTCCAAACCAAAATTGTCTTCTATGGAGCATCAGCAGGAGTTTAGCAGGAATGTCCACTTTCCATACAACGAAAGTGGATGGGGGACCAGGACTGTCAAGCCACAAAAAAAAAAGGATCACAAAAGGATTCATAAAAGTAGTCCAATATGAACCATACGATAGCTTTGTATGAGGAACAGACTGAATTGTAAGCTATTAATCACTGAAAGTGTCGCTTGACAGCCGTGATCACTGTTCACTTTTAATGAAAGAGCAGCTCAGACATTCTGCTATAAATTGCTGCTTTTGTGCTCCACAAATACAGGTTTCGTAATACATGTGGGTGAGTAAATGATGACAGAATTTTCAATTTTGGCTGAACTATCCCTTAATGAAAAGAAACAGAGGAAGAGTCAATAACAGAAAAGCTCTTGAGCTTTGTGCAGTGACATGTTTATTTATGATTGAATGACACGTGCACTCTTTAACGATCGGGACAGTGAGAGTAATTGATGTCAGTGTTACTGGTTTAGAAGGGATGACTGAGGAATGAATGGGGGGGATCAACAGAGAAGTGTGAAGAAATAAAGGGATGTGAATGAATAGAGGCTTGCAAGAGACATCCAGGCATGAAGGCACATGAATGACGCAGGTCTTGGATTGACATGTGCAATGAAGCTTAGATTTTATTTAACATTTTCTTGGATCTTTCCAACACTTTTTTTTTTCACCCACTCCTGTCTATTTCCTTTCTTTTTCTTTCATTCCCCATGGCGGGAATGTCATGTGTAGGGTTCATTTGTCATGGCTTGCTCGTGGCCATGAACATGTGGTATTGATGCGAGGTGTGTGTGTGTTTGTGTAGGAGTGATCGAAGCGGGGCAAAATCTCAGTACGTGAGGGGCCTGATGAAATGAAACGCAGCTTGTGTCCACAGACACACTCGCATGCAGTTTCATTATTCAGAGCAAGTTCAGGTATTTGACTAGGAGACACGCTGAAGTGTCTAGAACAAAGGTACTCAACTTCAGAGGCCAAGAGAGCCACAGTCAAACTGCAACAGATGCAAAGCATATATATATATGTTTACAGGGCTTTATGCTTCTTTTTTCTCAAGGAGCACATGTGCTGACTTGAAAGTTTTAGAAGCTCATTAAAAAACTTGATGAAATAAAAAAGGTGTCAAATAATGTGTTTTTCTATGGAGCCCCTAAAGGGACATAGTGAAGTAAAAAAAAAAAATGAGATGGAGGAAAAATGTTTTGTTCTTGAGCGATTGAAAAAGTTTCTCAGGGGAACGCAAAACATTTGCGAGAGAACGCAAAAGCATTGACTTATTATTTTTCCTCTCATCTCAGATTTTTTCCCCATCACCATGCACTGTATTTTTCCTTAATAAAAAGATACAAGGATATTAACAAACAAAATGATTTAATTTATTAGAATATATAAAGTATACTTTTTGAGTACACTCAAAATATTTCTGCTTTAAACTGTTAAATAATGTTCTTAGTCTTTCCTTCCTTTGACAGGGCAGCCCAGACAGAACCTATGGTTACGTTGAATTATTTGCCGACAGCTGCAGTCTGTCATTTTTTTTAGTTAAAAATTATTCAAAATCAGTTTTTGAGAAAGTACATAACCAGCCAGTGTTCAAAACTACCTCCTTACCTTAGCCCGATTTACACGGTAAGCTTGTAATCATTTTTTATAATTCGAGTGGTACTGGTAGGTTTCCGTAGGAAATTCGAGCATGCCGCTTGTTTTTGCGTCATTACATCACGTCTGTTTACATAAAGAAAGAGTCCCAGCTAGTAGGCTATATGGCATGTGAGAATGCTGCAGGTGGCGGATCATTTATAGCGTTTTCTCACAGCAGCTGGAATAATTAAACTTACCATTTTGATGGCGGATTGTATGGTATGACAATTAGAGATTAGACTGTACAGAAATTGAAATCTACAGGTAATGCTAATACACACTAAATACACAGTCACGCAATGCTGATGTTGTTAACATTAATAATTTGAGAAAGTTTAACATCATTTTGATGTAATATGAGCTAAGCGATCGATAGATTTAATCACCATTGGCAGCACGATTTATTGTAATGCTTTTTTTTCTCTGTAAGAACAAAAGATTTGTTGCTTACTTGATCACATGACATTTTCTGGTGAAAATTCTTATTTTGGAATACTTACAAGACAACAATCTGTGATTCCGAAGTACCTGTACAGTATCCACTGGTGTGGTGACTGACAGTCACACATTCTCCTCAAATCATTAGATTCATCCGTGTGGAGGAGTCGTGCCAATGCACAACCCATGTAAAGACGATAATTCCGCAAATAACTGCAATTACAGGTTTCAAACAGAGATGGCGACAAAGAGACAAAACTTACAGACTGCAGCTTTAAAGGATTAGTTCACTTTCAAATAAAATTTTCCTGATAATTTACTCTCCCCCATGTCATCCAAGATGTTCATGTCTTTCTTTCTTCAGTCGAAAAGAAATTAAGGTTTTTGATGAAAACATTCCAGGATTTTTCTCCTCATAGTGGACTTCAATGGACTCCAAATGGTTGAAGGTCAAAATTACAGTTTGAGTGCAGCGTCAAAGGGCTTTAAACGATACCAGACGAGGAATAAAGGTCATATCTAGCGAAACGATCTGTCATTTTTGAAAAAAATGTCTTCCCTATTCTACTTACGCAGCGCCAGTTCAGTTTTTTCTGTAAGTAGAATAGGGAAGGCATAGGACATTCAGCGTAAGCTTTTTGAAGAATATGAAAGTGCGGTTTTAGCGGAAGCACTTGGAAGGCGATCATTTGTTTATATAAAGCATATACAAAAACATTACATGTTTTCATCTCAAACCTTAATTTCTTTTCGACTGAAGAAAGTAATTGCAGGGCTGCATGATCATGAAAAAAAAATCATAATTAATTTCTTGGTTGGGGGTGGGTTATCATCAATGTTGAAAACATTTTTTTTCTAGGATTCTATGATGAATAATGTTAAAGTTCAAAAGAAGTAAGAAGTTCAAAAGAAAATGTATTTTAAACAGATAGATGATGGATGGATGGATGGATGGATGAATAAACAGTGACAGTAAATAAAATGTCTATCTATCTAACATTATTATTATCATCATTAACTAAAATTAAAACCATAAAAAAAACATTTTCTGTTAAAAAAAAAAAAAAAAAAANAAAAAATTCAAGTAACTGAAATAAAATATAACAAATTGTATTTAAGCTAGTTACCAACATTTCTCATTTTCATTGTTTAACTTGGAAGTACTAAAATAACTCAAATGAAATAAACTAAAATGAATAAATACATGGACATATTGTAAAAAAATAAAAAAAATAAAAAAATTCACAAAAAACGGTCTAAAATTACAGTGAAAACAGAAAATATAAATCTTATAGTATAGTTTAATAGTATTTTTCTGGTTATTATTGGTATTTTGGTTACTTAAAGTTTTGGTTCACTTTCAAATAAAATTTTCCTGATAATTTACTCATTTGGTATCTTATTGTTCTCTCTCTCTTTCTTTCTCTTTCTCAGGTGGAGTTGAATTGGGGATTAACGCAAAAGGAGATAGACTGAAACACTGGTTCGAGTGTCTAAAATACAAAGGAAAGAAAGTGGAATACTGGCACACACTGACACAGCAAGGAGCCCCAAGCAGCGACTAACACTCAGACAAGCAGACAATTCTCTGATAAGTAATACAAAAAACAATGAAGTAATAATGATAAAGAAATGCAATAATGCTCAGACTGATGGTGATGATAATGACGTTCAATATTAACGCGTGAGAAAAAGCATAATAATCTATTGTACAGCTAAGTGTCACATTCTTTTGTGATGAGAAAGAAGCAAGTGTGATCACAAGCCCGGATTGTGACGCACAAAGAATCGACCCCTTTTTCTGGTCTATACGTCACTTATGTGAAATCGTACTGTGTTGTGACTATGCCACAGGAGCTCATGCCATATTATAGTGTTATTGTTTATTACATGTTAAACGTGTAATAGCATCCTGGTGTTCGTTACAGTTGGTGGTGCCGTAATTTTGCACACTGTCAAAGCACAACACATCCAGCTGACTGTAAATGTCTGTGTGTACCTATGTATTTACATTTTGTGATTTGTTACGTATGAAAGTTTACAGTCTCTTCCAGCCCGCCAAAAACATGATGCACGGGAAAAGCACAAGGGACGGTGTGCAAAGGAACTTTAATGCAATGAAAGAAAATCTCTGGATTTAAACGTTCACTCAAGAACTGCCGTCTGTCACTCCGAGCAGAACTGAACGACAGTCACCTCAATGATCTGCACAACGTGAATGTGTGCGCCTGTACGTGTGTGTATGTGTGTGTGTGTGTGTGTGTGTGTGAATGTCCCCGTCTATGTTTTTGTCTTTGTACGTATCTCTGTTGAATGTCTGTACAGTCTCCTACAAAAAAAAAGAACAGCTGATGCACATTGACAGTCTTTCTCGCTCTCTCTCTCCGGCGCCCTCTACTGGTTTAGAGGTCTATCCGCCAGGAAAGTTCCAGTACGGAGGGTGAATCGCCTCTGGCAGGCCTCATGCACAACTGCACGCCCCATTAGGGGTTAAATTAGCAATCAAACAAAGCCTTTGAAGGACAAACTACCTGTCGAAGGACATCTACAACACAAAAACAGAGTTGGACACACTTGCTTTGTAGTCCTGACAATGTGTTGCCATCAGCTCTGTGAAACGATGCACATTTCTTACCATGCGTGGGAATTTCGGCTATAATTGTATCCGTGTGATTGCATTTATTAGCTATTTATTAGATTCAAATCATTTACCACCTACCTGAATCTACTTTTCATCTGATCTTGACATTTAATTGCACAACAACTTATTGTTAACCCCGTCCTTCTGTGGCTCCCGCCGACATTCCTGACCTGGAGTTCTGTTGTTTTTTTGTTTTTTTTCTTTAACAAGTGGGTTATCAAATGAATGGCCTAAACGGTGTATAATTATCAAATGCTATTATAAGCAGCTGCATGCTAAGTGAATGTCACATATGCTTTGATGGACCACCGATCTGCAGTGCTTATGTTTGTCCTAATATCCATCATCGGCCCCATCTAAGGGTATTTGTTTTTGCTCAGTGAACTGGGACAATCCAGGCTAGCTTTGATGAAACAGCATGGCATTTAGATAATGGACTGGCACCACCTGCCAGCCAAGATGGGACTCCAGGGGAAGCGTTAATGAACGAAGGGTCAAACTGAAGGAGGATTATTCAAGTCTCGCTCACTTGTCCTTGTTGACTGTCTGTGTGGAAAGTGTGATGTGACTGCCATCGTGTGTCCGTCTCTGTAACTGCATCTCAGAAATAAATTGGTGCAACAGTGGCTGTTGGAAATGAGAGCAAGTTTTGTGAGTCCTAGAACCTTTCATTCATGCACTGGATTTCTTGTCATGTAATGAAAAATGTTCCAAATAGAATGAACCGTGTTAAACATGAATGCATGATGTAAAGTACATCTTTATTGACAGAGATTCTGCATGCATTCTGATTCTATGCATAACATGATATTGTTACATTTGCATTTGTTTGTGATAAATGAATGAATGTACAACAGAAAGTTTCAGTATTTTTTTTTTTTTTTTTTTGTGGCAGGACATTACTGTGATGTCTTCTCTCTCTCTCTTTTTACGGATCAATAATTCTTCCCATGAAAAGAGGAATTTCAGCCTTGTCGTTCCACAGCATCAGAACAAAGGGCCGTAGAGCAGAGAAGCTAGGGAAAGAGCGAGAAAAAGAAATGCTTGTGGCTGCGGCGGCCTCGACTCCCTTCTCCGTGAGCGAGAGAAAGGCGCTATGACGAATGTCGGAGGCGAATGATTCTTGTTCCCCCGGAAACATTCCACACAAGTTAGGCTTTGTGAAGAGATCTGAAAATCCTGAGATGAGAGGTGAGGTGAGGAGAATTCTGTCATGATTTGCTCATCCTCATTTGATTTTTTTCTTACTTGGAATACAAAATGAGAACTTTTTAAGTGTACATGCTTCCTTTTTCCATACAATAACAATTCATTGTTGTCAGTCTCCAAAAAGCACCATAAAATGATCTTAAACCTATGATAAATGTGGTTCATTTGATTCTTGCACTATTCTAAGTTATAGCTTTGTGTGAGAAGCAGATTTTTCAGAAGATTTTCAGTGAATAACGACTTTTCAGGTCTAATTTCTGTCTTTTCCTCACAAAGTTGTCATATTTTTGTGATAATACTTTCATTGTATTCCGAGTATGGGTCACCATACTTGGCCACATGTCACTTCACTTAATACTTTTTTATTGTATGGAAAAAGAAACACTGTCTATTTGTAAAAATGTGTCTTACTGAGATGAAATGATGACAGAATTTTTATTTTTGTGTGAACTATCCCTTTAGACAAACATTTTGGAGTAAATAAAGCAACTTTCTTACCCATATTTGACAGCAAGTCCTCCAATTGTGTGGTCTCTTTCAGTTTAATTATAGGCAGCGTGACCTCAGCGGTTTGGATTGGCATTTTGCTCATCTCAGAAACCATTTCTTTAATAGTGTCATAGTTTATATTTTTCTCCATCAATAAGAAGTCTTTTTCTGATGATGTGGGCGGGAGCAGTATGTACAGGCTGTTTTTGCCTATAAGAGGGAACTTTCCAACCTGGAGAAATAGTTCTGCAGTGTGTGTGTTTGTATTTTTACAAATACAATGCACATGCTTGTTCATTTTCAGGAAATTGTGCCATGTCAATTTTTGTTCTACAAAACTTACAAAAAAAAGTACCCAAAAAAATTCAACTTATTATTTACATAATATAATAAAATGGTAATATTTAAGNAATATTTAAGTAAATTATTATTTTTAAAATAATAAAAAATATTTTTTTATGCATTTTTAAATCTATTATAAAATTTTAATTTTAATAAAATTTTTAATTTATTTATCTATAGGTGGCTGATACTTGAACTATTCAGAAATATATGGTGGCTGATTAGTGTAAAAACAATCTTATAAAACTGGCCCTTGATTCCGATTGGTTGCGTACAAAGCTGTTGTAAAATTACCCGAAACATACAGCTGACCGCATTACATAAGTATTGCTGCGCCACTGAATGTGTATGCTGCTGCGTCTGTCTTAGCAACCACTCTTAGCAACGTAAACATATGTTTGTTCTCTATTGATTTTGTTAATTGAAGCTTACTGCATTATTGTGAGAAAGAGATCGAGTGACCGAGTGTATTATCTGCATTCAGATTTAGCATTTTTCTTTCAGGTCAGTCCTGTGTTCATAATAAAAAAATCAGTTTGAATGTCTGCTGCGATCTTGTTCTTTTAGCAGTTAATGGGACAGCGCAAATCAAAGCATCATTTGCGTCTTGTTCCATGTTCACAACAAGTTTCAATATAAAAGTCTTTGCAACAGAGTGACTCGCTCATAAAGACAATCTTTGCTGCCATCTAATGGCGTAGTAAATGTAACTTCTGTTGCTGTTCACGGTCAGGGACTATTTTTTCCAGCGGAAGGAAGGCTTTTAATGATTTTACTTCATGAAAGTTGCATTGATACATATTTTTTGGCTTTAATATCTGTATAGTGTGGTAACCGTTTTATAAAAGCAATAAGCCCCATGAAGCCATGGTTTACAGTGAATTTATAACAGCTAAGGGGGTTCCGTGTCATGCCTAACAACGCCCCTTAACTGTTATAAATTCACTGTAAACCACGGCTTCTTGGGGCTTATCATTTCAGCATACCACACTAGTATCTAGTAAATATTTTACCAAAGAAAATGTAATCACTATCATATTTTCCCATAAGAGAGCTAAAATATTGAGCTTGACGAGGCACTGATAAAGACCTCTGAAATATGTAAACAAATATATGAAGCATATCAAGCTGATCATTAATTTTTTTTAATCAATATTTTTAAAATATGGTGAATGCAAAGAATGTAATTGTTTTGCATAATAAACTACTAACCAAAGTATATCTATAAAATAATGTGACTTACTTTGACTTCATCCTGATGTTATTAACAGGATACCAAAGGGTCACAAATGGCAACTTTTCCTGAGAATGACCCTTAACCATTCAGTACGACACTTACCTCAGCCTTTAAACTTTTGAAGTAGCCCATTTGAAGGTTGTATTTGGTGCTGTAGAGCGTCGTCACATTTTTGACCTCATCTGAAAACATGGTGAACATTTCCGGTTTGTTTGTGGGCTCAAATACTGTCTTCCATTTACCTGTAAATCAAAAAAGAAACACAGACACGGTCTCATAAAAAATAAATAGGTCCAGTATTCAGAAGCCCATATACACTTACCATTAAAGTAGACGGCGTTTAACAGAATAAGCGAGGTAAAGGGATCCACCTCTCTAATTAACTCAGTGATTTTGTTGTTTGTCTTTTCTGCCACCCATTCATTGATGAGCTTCACGTTTAGAACGCTGTCTTTGGTCAGCTGCTGTGGCACGGCATCATAGAACTCCAGTGATTGGTTGATGAAAGCTTCTGCCACCTGTTCCTCTATATGAAAATAAAACTTTTCAGGGCTATAGATATGAATATGAATATGACTGCACTATTAAATTAGGCAGTATCGAAATGAAGTGCAGAATAAGTGATTCTGATTTGACTACAGCATTGCTGTTTTGGCGGCATTGCCCTAAACCTTTGCAAAAAAGAAGTTCGCTTAATTGTCATTTTAAAAGTGTATTAGGTCAAATTTTATTTTACAGTGTCCTTGTTACATGTAGTTACTATATTGGCTATAAATTAAGCACAATTACATGCATCTAACTCTAAACCTAAACCCTACAGTAAATACATATATTTTTACACTTCTTTAATGTTCAATTAATATTACTCCATACTTAAATGTATAATTACACTGTAACAAGAACCCCTTTAAAAAGTATAACCATTTTTTTTTTTACTGCACTTACACATAATAATAAATTAATAATAAAATAAAAGTCCACTTTCATGACTGTTTCTTAACATACTTAAGTAAACATTTAAAATGTACACTTTATAATAATGTCAACTTGAATGCATTACATTTTGAATGTTTTAAATGATTACAAATGTGTAATTACAAAAATATTAAAATAAATGGCATACAAGTAACAACAGAAATAACATTAAAGTATATTTTATTTTATCTTAAATGTTTAGTTTAAGTGCAGTGTACCATATTTCAAAGACAATCGAATTATGAAATGTATAAAGATGTATTTCAGTCCAACTTAAAGGGTTAGTTCACCCAAAAATGAAAATTCTGTCATTTATTACTCACCCTCATGTCATTCCACACCCGTATGACCTTCGTTCATCTTTGGAACACCAATTAAATTATTTTTGATAAAATCTGATGGCTCAGTGAAGCCTGCATAGACAGCAAGATAATTAACACTTTCAGATGCCCAGAAAGCTACTAAAGACGTATTTAAATCAGCTCATGTGACTACAGTGGTTCAACCTTAATGTTATGAAGTGACGAGAATACTTTTTGTGCGCCAAAAAAAATAAAAATAACGACTTTATTCAACAATATCAAGTGATGTGTGATTTCAAAACACTGCTTCATGAAGCTTCAAAGCTTTATGAATCTTCTGTTTCGAATCAGTGGTTCGGAGCACCAAAGTCACTTGATTTCAGTAAACGAGGCTTAGTTAAGTGATAAATGTTTCAAAATTTCAATGGTTCACCAATTGAAACTGCCAAAGTGTGACTTTGGCAGTTTGATACACGTTCCGAACCACTGATTCGAAACAAAAGATTCGTAAAGCTTCGAAGCTTCATGTTTTGAAATCGCTCATCACAAGATTTTGTTGAATAAAGTTTTATTTTGGCACACAAAATGTATTCTCGTCACTTTATAAGATTAAGGTTGAACCAATGTACTCACATGAACTGTTTTAAATACGTCTTAAAACATTTCTTTCTGGGCAATGAAAGTGTTAATTTTCTCGCTGGCAATGGAGGCCTCACTGAGCCATCGGATTTTATGAAAAAAAATCTTATTTTGTGTTCCGAAGATGAACGAAGGTCTTACAGGTGTGGAACGACATGAGGGTGAGTAATTAATAACAGAGGTTTCATTTTTGGGTGAACTAACCCTTTAAGTAAAAAAACTAAAACACTCTTAAGTTTAACTAACTGTATTTAATATAAACTATAATAGTAAATATACTGTTCATTTTCATTTATTTGTAAATAACATGCAATTAATGTCTGAAAACATTACATTAAGTTCATACTTTAAAAGTTTATTATTTCTGTAATAAGAACTCTTTTTAAAAATAGGTGAAAGTGTGTTCTTCTTTTTCATAAGGGGAGAGCTTATCTTAGCCAATCAGTATCAGTATGTTTTGCGGCTACCTGGGGAATAAAACATGGCAGAGGCCATGCTTAGTGTGTCCTTCATCACTTCTTTCACTTTCTTCATTTCAAAATGCAAGCAGGAGAATTCTATAGGAAGCTTGAGAGCCTTTTCCAACTGTGCTCTGGTCTCAGCTCGAGCACCTTGAAAAGAGGGCAAGAGAAAGAAGAGGCTCAGCAGGTCAACAAAAAACAATGTGTAGCGTTTTGTTGATTGTATGACGTTCCTTCAATATTCTTACCTAATAGCAAGTTATAAAGAGCTGCAGCAATGCTGACTGGGGAGAAGATCAAGTTGGTTTTGGGTTTTGAACCTTTAAGTTTGCTGTACAGAATTGTGGAGAATTCTTTGAGTGATTCCTGCAGAATTGCCGTCCCTGATCTGCTGTCTTCATCCAAACAGGCCTCCCATGGGTCAGTGTGGCCAAGGCAGCGGGGCGGAGGAGGGGCTAAAGAATAAGACAGTGGGAAAAGGTTACCTTGATGTGAAAAATAAGTGATTTTATTCCAAAAGGGTGTGATTTAAGATATAAAAATACAGTTTATGTGAATTCCAACTAAAATGCTCTGCTCTGAAACTCATATTGTATGATTGCCCAAAAGAAAAACTGATTCCAATTATAAACAGATATTCTTACATAATAATACCTTTTAACTAACTTCTTTTTTCTTTTACTCCTAAATAGTAAGAATAATATTAAAGCACACAATTTATAAATAATTGTTTTTTTAAATTAATATATTTTATTCTTATGTAAAATGTAAGAAAAATAAAACCGACAGACTTTTATAAATGTTTTAAATTAATTTCTTTATTCCTAAATAAAATGTAAGAAGAATATTAAAATTGACACAATTATAGATAAAAATGATTTTAAACTTATTTTATTTTTAAGTAAAATTAAAGAATAAAACGCAGACTTTTAATAAATGTTCCTAATATAATAATGTCTTTACTCTTAGATTGTATTAAGGAATAATGTTAAAACAATAAAAAATTTAGAATAATAAGAATAATATTAAAACTGAAAAATGTTTTATTTAAATCAAAATGTGTTTTATTTAAAATTAAAATGCAAGAATAATATTAAAACAGACTGATCCAATTTATGAATAAAATTAGTTTTAAAAATATTTATTTTATTCTTAAGTTAAACTAAGAATAATATTTAAACAGACAGACAAGTGTCTAAAAGGAGTACCTTGCACTTCGAGCTGCACAAAAAGCGTCTGAGATGTATTTATGATGACACACTGGTACATCCCAGCATCTTCCTCTGTGACATTAGTAATTTTAATCGCCCAGTCCTGTTCCTCAGGCCTGGTGTCCCAGAAAACCCTCTGAGTTGTCTTGTCTTTCTTTTCTTGGTCATCTGTGTCTTTGAGAAGCACCTCACCTTTATCTCGTTTCCAGACAACAGGGGGTGAATTGGTTTCTCTGGAAGAGAAAGATTTAGCAACCTGGCACGGAAGCGTCACATCATTCTCAGCTTCTACTTTGATGACCTGCCATTCCTGAAAGGCTGGGGGTTCTGAGAAGAAGAAAAAAAAAAGAGTTTACTTTATTAGTTGACCTCTGAGATTAAGTCATCAATGAGAAACCAAGTCATCAAAGAAAACCTTCTAACCTTCCACACGTATTGAGAATGTTCTGCTCAACCTCACACGATTCTCTCCTTTATAGCCTTCCTGCACACACTTGTACTGTCCGCTGTCATTGGTATTCAGGTGTCTGAGGTTCAAGATGCTACCCTTCTCCTCCAGTATGTGGTGCTGCTGTGTCTCAGCAGACGTGAAGCTCCAGGTGTATGTTGTGTCAGCCAGTGTAGGGGCCTCGTCAGGAACACAAGGAAGGGAAATACTGGAGTATTGCAGAACAGTAATGTCGCAGGTAGACAGGGAAAGCTGAAGAAAGGGGAGATTTTAAAAGCACTATTTGAGTATCATAAAAGTGAAGCCAATAAGGAACTGGCTGAAATTTAAATAATTTTCCACTGAATAAAGTCAAGCTACTTTGTAACAACGTGAGGGTGAGTAATGTAAATGACAAGACTAATTTATTTCAAAGACGCTATATGTAGAATTTAGGAACTCTTATTAGCGACACCGGTGGCTGTTAAGTGAACTGCAGCCAGCAAATACTGCTCACTTAACCAGTGTTGCCAAGTCCGCGGTTTTCCAGCAGAATTGGGCTATTTTTAGGCCATGTGTCCACTAAAGCGTTTTTAGCCAACTGAAAACGATAGGCGCTCTGCTTAAAACTGATTTCGCAGGGAATTTCAGACTTAAAATGTTGACGCAATGTAGAGTACTTGCTATGTATGTTCGGAGACCAGCAATTTTAATTTCTCATCCATTTTGTTTCGTTCTCTGCTTGTTGATGTCGTTGTACAGCAAGAATGTTGTGACAGTTGGTCGGTGTCCCGCCCCTCCTTAACTCTGATTGGATGGCTGAATAAAAAGTGACAGTGATGAGCGCAGCGTTTTACTCAAAGTTGAACATTCTTCAACTTGAGGCGACTGGTAAAAAACGCTGAGCTCTCAGCGCTTGAGCGTGAAAAAGAAGCTCGGCTCGTTATGCTTCTGGCGTTTAAAAAATGTAGCGCTTCCATTGAAAACAACTGGAAAAGTACACTAGCAGCTGGTTAAAACGCTTTGGTGGACACGGGGCCTTACACTGTTGCCGCGGGTGGTTTTTCATGTCCGCGGGTTGAATCGACTCAAAATAACGTGATATTTAGCCCCTGGAATGCAAATTTTACCAGGGGAGCCCCTCCAAAAACGCGAATTTTACCCCCTTGCTGAATGCGATTTTTACCGTGGAACCCCCCTGAAATGCGATTGGGCTAGTTTTGAGGAGCAATTGGGCGGGTTTTGTTGTGAAAACCTGGCAACCCTGAACTTAACGTACAAGAGCCTGAACGTGATTCATGGAAGTTATTTTTCATACTGCACTTAGAAGTAAAAAGAAGTTGGAAATACCTTTGTAGTGATAAACTGTTAACAAACATCCCGACGCCGTCCGCGCTGCTAAGAGCTACTTTGATTAATACCGTGGAATATGTGCTGCGTGCTTTCTCTCAATAACAAAACACGACAAAAGTGACAGCGTGGAGAAAGCGGCAGTTAAGAAAGCAGCAGATCACAGCGATGTTTGCACCAGCTCTGGAATTCACTGGCATCATTTCAACAGATGAGATCATTAAAATGACACTGTTATGATAGTTTGATTATATTGAGACTATAGTTTGAATTCATCCCTTTTCTTTCTATGACACATTGACATTATAATTTTTCGGCATTGTCCTTAACAATAGTGTTCCCACACAGCAGGAGACTCCTAGGCGGATCCGCATTCAAGTCGCCAAACCCACGTGACTGTCACATTCGTTTTGGCGCTTTGGCATTAACATTATTTCGCACAAATCAAAAACCACCTCAAACGAGCGTAAAAACTTTTTTTTGCGAATTAAGGGAAAAAATTTTTTTCGAAATTGGGCGAAAATGCGCATAAAAACGGTGATGGAAACATGGCTACTGTATAAGCATTCGTTTCATGTGTCAGAGAACGGAAGAGGGGCACTTGCATAACAGTGCGCAGTAAACGTCACATCCTTTTTATTTTCCCGGCAAAAACGACCCGAGTCTAAAGTCTACACAGGCTTTTAAAGACAACCTAGGAAGTTGGGGAAGGTCTAAAGGGGAAGGTCTAAAGGTTAAAGCTGTTCATATATTGGCAATAAAAAGTGATTAATATATGAAAAGTCTTACATATATAGGCCTAGCCCCTTTCAAGTATCGAAAATGTTTTTCATGGTTTTAGTTAGCCTAACTATAATAACCCTGGTCAGAAGAAGCGTGTGGACAAGGCTAGGTCTGAAATAGAATGCAGTGAGGCACCCATGTACTGTCTTCGCTATGCTACGTAACAAGTATCACGATTCATCCAATATCAGATGATGGGATGGTCCTACTGGCTTTTGATGCAACGCAATGCGCCGCTCGATTGAGCAACAGACAACTGATTAATTAAATAGTAAAAAATAGTCTTGATTAATCACAATTTGTAAAGAGTCACATGTAAACGTTTAAATGTAAAAATCCTCATCCTAGTAATTTACTTACACCTGCACAGAGCAACAGCAGGACGCGGAACATAGTGTTGGATTTAGTCCTGGAGAGAAAAGAAAACCAATTCAAAAGTTATAGACACACACATCTAATGTTCACCATGTCTACATATGTCTCAGAAACATTCAAAATATCTCTGAATAAACTTTCAAGTAAATAGAGAGCATGGCCAAACAGTTTTTAATCATACTAAATGTACAGTTAGTAATTGCTAATATAAATCTATTGTAAGAAAAGGGAAAATAAATATAAAGCAAATTTCTTTGTAAGCAATAAAGAAAATCAGCTTACGCAGATAAACTTTCAAATGGAAGAAGCTTCAAGCCCATGAAATGTCTGTCTGTTTGGCGCTTCGGTCTAGTCCTCTTGCTGTTTTCTTCCCACTGCTAACTGATAAATCATTACACAGATGTTTGCTAACATGTTGATTCTGTATTTACATAGATCCTGGATCAAAATCTGACTGATTTACGGAAAATCACGTCCAAAGTCTCTTTAACAGATTAAAAAAAAAAAAAGTAGGCCATGTTAGTTTTAAACAGGTAATGAATCAGTTGTTCATTGCATTCGCTCTAAACAATCAAATCTGCACACCATGTTATTATTGTTTATTCTAAAGCATTTAAAATATATGTGATGAATATTATGTGGCTTTTCTCATTATACTGCATTGTTTGACTCTCAGAATGTTTTTTAGCCTATAAATGGACCTTGAAAGGTAATTCTTCCTTTTAGTTTTCTCACAAGGTTGAGATTTTTTCAGTCAGTTTTGTCTATTTACATGCTTTGACTTTTCCTGTGGACCTGGGAGGTGACTATGAATAGATTGTTAAAAGGCTAATTAATTCAAATGTTTCAGACAAAAATCTGCCATTTGTGTCCCTGCACCTGTGTCTGAAGTGTTTTCTCAGAGAATAATTAACCATCAACCTTTTATTCAAGTATGTTTTCTTGCAGCTTCTTTCTTCAAATACCATTTCACCAATGCTAATGATTATTAAATGTATTTCTGATAGAAACGTTGGCAACTTAGGGCAACAAAAATGGGCAATGTTGCCTGGTCATTTTTTAGTTATTTTTTTGTCCCAGAGCTAAAAGGGCATGTTTATCTTGACCACAGTGGCCAGGAGATTTGGTCCGTCTCCAGAACGGGAGAGTGAGCGGTGTTATCAGACTCTGACGCAAAAGGGAAAATCGAGTATTGTGATGCGACTGCATTTCTTATCTAAGACTGAAGCAGCTGTAAGTTTGTTTCAGTGTTATAAAACCATCTCAAACTCTCACATCTGAAAAAAAAAAATGTGACGCTGACTTCGCAAAAATGGTCAAGGCCTGGGAAACACATTTGTTGAAATACTAATCTGATGGTTAGAGGTTTCAGCCTATTCCTAACAAATCAATAGTGATATGTATACATGTACATTATATATATATATTTTATATCAAAGTAATATTTGTATTCAGCAAGGATGCATTAAATGTTCAAATAAATGTTGTTCTTTTGAACTTTGTTCACCAAAGAATCCCGAAAAAAAATGTCACGGTTTCCACAAAAATATTAAGCAGTATAACTGTTTTCAACATTGATAATATTAAAATGTCTCTTGAGCAGCAAATCATCATATTAGAATGATTTCTGAAGGATCATGTGACACTAAAGACTGGAGTAATGATTACCATCACAGGAATAAATTACAGTTTAAAATATATTAAAATGGAAAACAATTATTTTCATTTGTAATAATATTTCACAATATTACTGTTTTTACTGTATTATTAATCAAATAAATGCAGCCTTGGTGAGCATGAGACTTATTGTAAAAGCATTATAAATATCTTACACTACTGGTCAAGAGTTTGAGGTTGGTAAGTGACCTGTTCAGCTCCAGAAGACTGGCAGATCCCCCGCAGTAATCAATGGTGACTATTTTAAAGACACAAATGCTGGCATCATTTGTCAGATTATGAAAATCTCTTTGATATGCAAAGGAAATGCAACTTCATGCATTGATAAACTGAACAGACTATGTCACTGTGACTTAATGATAACTTATACATACATGTACAATGGTGTGTGTGTAGCTTCTGTGCTGTCTTTGAAAGCTGCAGATTTGTCACCTGTGAAACTCCAGATAAACTCTAGCAGTCCTCTTATCACTGCTCAAGGGCAGAGACCGTGCGTTTTCAGCTGGACAGACCTCACGTAAAACGATAAATGACTAACTTTTTATCCCTGCAGTTTTACAATACCTGAGTTACTCTCATCAATGAATTTACATGCAGCATCTCCTGTTGTGGAGTAATCCCAGTATTTAAAATGTTTTATTCTGCTCTGTAATATGCTTTTTAATTTAAATGTCTATTTTATCTTTCTTTTTTTCTTTGTTATAAGTTAACAAATGACAGATACTAATACTGTCACTGACAGCAACTTACAGGATTTTATCAGCAATCGTAATTAGTTATAAATGTAATTATTTGATGACTGTAAAAGACAAAGTCTCCTTTCGAATAGTTATGTAGGTCAATCTTAGACTTGCTCTAAACACATTATTAAAAGACTTACCCCTGGTTTCACAGATGAGGCTTATGCTAGTCCTTGACTAAAATGCATGTTTGAGCTGTTTTTAACTGAAAGCAACTCGAACTGACATCTTCCTTTAGACGAACACAATCGAAGATATATTTAAAAAATATCCTTGCTCCTCCAAGCTTTATAATGGTAATGAAGGGGGCTGTGTTTTGAAGGCAAAATTTTTTTTTTTTAAATGCATCCATCCATCATAAAAATAATCCACATGGCTCCAGGGGGTTAATAAAGGCCTTCTGAAGCAAAGCAATGCATTTTTGTAAGAAAAATATGCATATTTAAAACTTTATTAACTGTAATAACTAGCTTCTGGCAGACGGCTGTATGCATCGATTTATGGTGGAAGAGTGACCTCTGACCCGACGCATGACGTAATGACGAACGCGACAGTCGTCTGCCAGAAGCTAGTTTTAAATATGGATATTTTTCTTACAAAAACGCATCCCTTCAAAAGGCCTTTATTAACCCCCTGGAGCCATGTGGATTATTTTTTATGGATGGGTGATTTTTTGGGGGCTTCAAAATCGGGCCCCCACTTCACTACCATTCTAAACCTTGGAAGAGCCAGGATATTTCTAAATATATCTCAGATTGTGTTCGTCTAAAAGAAGATAGTCATGGATGGCTTTAGGGTATGTAAATCGTGGGATAATTTTTATTTTTGGGTGAACTATACCTTTAAGAATCAAAGTGCTGTAAAGCAATTATTTTTCTTAATGTAAATATTCTTAAGGTAAATATAATAGTACAAATAAGGCATACGTTTCTTATTCTAAAAGATGGCAAATAGTTGATTGGAAGTAAAAATACTCTGTTTCATTCATATTACTTGCAATACTAGTGATTTAAACCAAAAAGACACTAGATATACAAAGATGGTGCACTCATATTACTAAGAATGGGAGAAAGTGCAAAGAGCCAATCGCCATTTGGTAAAGTCAAGTCACTGCAGATACCTTTAGAAGCTCGGGTTGCTATAGAAACAGTCAGTGTTCTGAGTTGCACTTAGGAGTGCACATGCAATGCGACTGGTCTAGCCTGAAAAATGTAGGTTTTTATCATGATTTAAGTGTATAGAAACAAAATTTATGAGACAGTTGTCAGATTTCATTGGTGATTTTAAATATAACATTTAATTGTAAGCTTGGTGAACAGCTTCGGAGAATTTGATGTTTCAAAGAGATAGAGGAGTTGCACTTGCATGACTAAAATAGCTGCCCGAGAGGTGTTTTAAAGACAGCCGCCAAGTGAATTGACTTGCCTTGTCCCAAAGTGAAGGGACTTTGTTTAAACATCTTTGAACTTTTTTTTCTTTTTTTTGCTATGTCCTTGTTCTTTTTGCTTGTTTACTCTCTTATTGTTGCTGTGAGCTGCTCTCCTACAATGTCAAAAATGCTTCAGCTTTGCTGACGGCACTCTTACTAAAGACCTTTGTGAAGAACATCCAAGTCATAACACCAAACTGCTCTGATGCATACCAAAAAGAAACGTATTTCATGTTTAGATAGTGATAACACACCAAGGCTGTGATGATATTGCCTTAGAGGTCATTGGGACAATATCTAATAATCCAAAAGAACCTTAGAAACACGCAGCTTTCAGGATCCTACAGCTCTCACAGCTGGAATCTGTCTGCATCTTTTAAACTGGAGCTGATTGGAAAATTATAAAATATTGCCATAAAATGAAAAGCATGTCCTCACATTTTTTTTTTATTTAAAATTTCTTTCCAAATCTGCTTTGATTTGGATATTTCACAGGTATTAGAAAAACCTAATCATACAGAAATATACAGACCATAAATTAAACATGAAAAACATTTAAGAAAATATATTCACTGATATCAGTAATCCTTTATAAAAAATTTGTCACATTTACATTCAAAATGACTTAAGCCGTCAGTGTTCCCATATTGAGTCTTTCAAGTCTATAAGAGTAGCATACAAACACGTTCAACTGGCATCCTCAACTTGCTTTGAACCCATTTACCCAAATACAGAAGTCAATGCTAGGAGGGAAGCTGAAAACAAAATGGAAAAATACAATTCATGTTGTATTCGACATATGTGAAACTAGTACAACCCATTTTCAGGTACACACACACACCACTCCTCACTGTCATGGCATCTTGTCTTCTAGTTTTTCTTAAAGAGTCCTCAGTTTATACTTCTGCAAGGATGGAAAATACTTTCTTAGAAAAGGAAGATGATTCATAGAGTCCACGCAGATCCAAATAGAGCCATGACTATCGGATGTGGGAGATAAATGTTGGTCTTGATCTCATTCTCTCAGTGGCAGGATGTTGGTGTGTTGAAGGGGGTCGGTTGGGTGTGTTGGTGTTTAGTAATACTGAAACTCTGTTCCACCGGAAGAGTGTCCGCTCTCTGAGTCTATGAGATGCGGCTTTCTCACCTCTCTTCGTCCCTGCAAGCTTCTGGTATCGCTGCTGAAACACCAGCCAAAACTGATCTTCCTGCAACAAACAAAAAAGGATAGTGTATAATTTTCATGGAATTTGCTGGGTTTCAAAGTTACAAGGTTTTACTTGCTGAAACTATTGGCAATATTAATACATGTGACTTTCTTTCTTCCATACAACACAAAAGGTTGATTTTTTTTTTACACTTTTTTTAAGCGTAGTCAAAATAAACGAGGACTGGTTATCAAGCTCCAAAATTTAAAAAATGGCTATAAATTATCATATGACTCATATGCTGTATTGGAAAACTTCTGAGGTAGGGATGATCAGCCTAAACTTTAATGATGGGCTTCAAAAAACATGAACAACTTAAATGACACTGTAATTTAATGGACAAGAGTGACCAGTATATTTTTTTAAATATCTCCTTTTCACAGAAGAATGGAAGGAGAAGACGATTTTCATTTTTCAACTATTCATCTAAGGGGCCATTTACACTAAACCATTTTCAACTAAAAATGAAAAGCTTTTTATGCGTTTTGGCTGTTCATTTACACAACAGCATTTTGGGGGCCTGAAAACAAAAACTTTTGAAAATGGGATTCAAAGTGAAATTTTTTGAAAATTATACCATTAAAAGCAAATTTACATTTATGCATTTGGCAGACGCTTTTATCCAAAGCGACTTACATTGCATTATACTATACATTTGTATCCGAGTATGTGCAATCCCTGGGATCGAACCCATGACCTTGGCATTGCTAGTGCCACGCTCTAACCACTGAGCTACAGGAAATTTGTTAAAACAGTGACGTCATGCACGTGTATTACGTGTTCAGTCGGCATGTAGTTCTTCTTTACAAAGTGACATCGCCAACTGCTGGCCTGGCATGAATAATACTGTGTTTTTAATCGTTTTGCGGACCCTTATGAATGGGGATCATTTTGACAGCATTGTTGTCTGTATGCGAAAAACACAAAGGAAAAAGTTTTCAGTTTTTAGTACATTGTCACGTAAACGTACCCTAAGCCAGAAGTCTTCAACCCTGCTCCTGGGGATGCAGTGTCCTGCAGAGTTTAGTTCCAAACAGCTAATCTACGTCTTCAGGATTGTTTGAAAATACACAGTCAGGTGTGCTGAAGCAGGTTGGAAATAAACTTTGCAGGACAGTCTTCTGGAGCAGGGTTGAAGTCCTCTGCTCTAAGCTTTACAAAGGCAAAATCGGTTAAACAGGATCTATGTCTGTCAATAGAGTTGAAGTCTCACCACAGTCTGCTGCGGAGATGCAGGGATGTCACGGCGCACTCTCTTGGGTTTGGCACAATACGACTCCAAATGCTGGAGGTCACATCCCCGCACGCAACACTGCTCGACGATCCCTTTCCCACGAGAGCGAGGACCGCCGCTACGGGCTGATCCAGGTTTGCCTAACCACCAACAGACACAAAGGAAAAATGTAAAGGTTTTAATGCCAGTCATGTTAATGAGAGTTAGTTGCAACTGTTAAAATGGTGTGATCACCTAAACTACCATTCAAATGTTTGGGGCCAGTACTTTGAAAGAAATTAAAACTTTTACTCAGTAAGTACCCTTTATATTAATGACAGTAAAGACATTTATTTTAAAATTTCTATATTAAATCAATTGTTCTTTGTTCTCTATTGAACTTTCTATTCATCAAAGAATCCTGAAAACAATGTATCACAGTTTCCACAAAATATTAATCTACCCAACTATTTCTTAAGCAGCAAATCAGCATATTAGAATGATTTCTGAAGGATCATGTGACACTGAAGACTGGAGTAATGATGCTGACACAGCACTCACAGGAATAAATTATCTTTTAAAAAAAATATATATATAAAAGATGTTTGGAATTGTAATAACGTCACAATATTAGTGATTTAACTGTATTTTTGATCAAATAAATGCATACTTGGTGAGCAGAAGAGACTTCTTTCAAAAATATTATAAAAATCTTACCAACGCCAAATGTTTGAATGGTAGTGTATGTAGCCAACTGTTAGGACTGAAAAGTATAACATCTATCAGTGACAAACAATACCATTTTTTGTGAAATTGTTGAAATAAGAGTCACTGAGACTGTGTCATAATGCTCCTTTTGAGTAAAGGAGTGAATGAGAAAATGGGAGAGAAAAGTATCAAGTTGGCCTTGGATATGGAACAGGGTGAAAGGGCCTCAGTTAGTAGAAATAAAAAATGTTGATATCAACAACCGCAAATCAAGAGTACATGTTGGTGCGGTAACTTATATTGTCATTTATGGAGTGTTTAATATAACTATAACTTCAAGCCACCCACAACAGAAGTTGGTTACTGTTTGCTATTGGTTGTTGGGGTGATTTTCATCAACACCATAATGATAATGGCTTGACTTGATACCACTGTCTGTATCTTCAGGGCAAGGCCACTTTAAAACACTGATATTAATTGTTATGAATAAGATATGATGTTGTGAGTGAGATTAAAGATTTAGAGACATGCAAGTCACTTCTGTATCACCGTGTCCACACCAAACCTAACTGTATGTCCTGCTTTGACCCACACATCTTTGAAAACAGATTTGTTTCTGCAGTATCCAAATACAAGACATCAGAAATGTAAGATGAAGATTGTGGGTGACTCTCACCTCTGTAAAAGCCACGGTCTCCACACACAAACTCCAGGTCAGCGACTAGTTCCCGTCCACAGCGCGCTTTGGCCGCTTCGCCGGCGTCTGGCAGAATCAGGACGCAGTACAGGGAGTAGAGGACGCACACACTTCGCCAGCTGGGCACCTGCTTAATCAGAAACAACAAACTCTCAGCCACCTGCATATTATCAGTCAATATCATATTATCTTGTCAAAGCAATGAACACTTCTTGACGCATGACGTTCTGAACACATTTTGTTTTGCAAACCTTACTGATTTGAGAGCATGTATGAAAAGTCAAGATGGCAGTGCTCTGCAAGATCTTTTGAAAGTTCCATGTTGCCTTACAGTCTTAAAAAAAAAGGTTCTTTATCGGCATCTATGGTTCCATCCATGGAACCTTGCCATTGCACAAAGGGTTCTTTAGATTTTTTAAATATTCTTCATACTAAAAAAAACTGTTCACTGCAAGGTTCTTTGGGGGACTTAAAATGGTTCTTCTATGGCATCT
>RJVU01071502.1:2928042-3015854 GCA_003731715.1 Anabarilius grahami
CATTTATATTTAAAGGGATAGTTCACCCCCCAAAAAAAATGCTGTCATTTACTCGCCCTCAAGTTGTTCCAAACCTGTATAAATTTCTTTGTTCTGCTGAACACAAAGGAAGATATTTGGAAGAATGTTTGTAACCAAGCAAACAAACATTCTTCCAAATGTCTTCCTTTGTGTTCAGCAGAACAAAGAAATTCATACAGGTTTGGAACAACTTGAGGGTGAGTAAATGATGCCAGAATTTTCATTTTTGGGTGAACTATCCTTTTAAGAGCATAGAAGAACCTTTCAGTGAACATTTTAATAATCTATTGAACCTTTTGTGCAAAGGTGTTAAAAGTTCTTCATGGAACCATTGATGCCAGTTTGTGCACACAAAAAGCTGCTGACTCAGAAAATGACTTTGCAAAAGCGTTTACTGTTTTGACCTTTTGATACAATGGCGTGCATTACAGATCTATATTTTCCTACAACCCACACGACAAAGCAACGTCATAATAGCTCCCTAACATGCAAACCTGCATTGGAGGCAGTAATTGTTGGTCACAAAAAGGTAATTTGACTCATCCATGGAAACTAGTCATTTAGCAAAAAATAAGGAAAGTTGTTTTGACCATCTTTTATGGAGTCTTTACTGTCAGTGGAGTCTTTTTTAAACACCTTAAAATAAAAAAGCAACATGTGGTCTTTTCCCCCTAAATTCTACATCCAGATAACATGCAACAGGTGTAATGGTCTTTGATTTGAAAGCCTGATCCTGGGTCATCCCATTGTAAAACATGTTTCTTGGTAAGTGCATGCAGTCTTACCTTCAGCATGAATCCTCTAAGCATCGGAAGGTGTCTGGCATGACAGGTTGGCATTCCGTCTGATGGCATGTCTATTTTTTTATGGTTTGGTCTCTCTAAAGAGCTACTGACATTCTTACTCCGGTGTGCTCTTATAGGAGGACCGGGAGGGGATGGGCCAATGGCACACACCCGGACACATCCTACCCTTCCCTCTACACTCAGACGACACCTAATCACAAAGCTTGTCTTTTACTGGAGACGCATGAAACTACAAAAGAAATCCGATTAATAAACAACAAATCAAAATTGACATATCTATCTGAACATTTATAGCCAAGTAATGTAAAAAGGAGGTGGTGATAGATATTGTCCCTTTAGAGAAGAACTTTTAATTGTCATCATTATCTTATATAACGGATTCCCTGCAGCATGACATTGAAATCCATCTTTAGAGTGACGACAACAGAGAAAGAAGTTATCACAAGTATATCTCAGGAAGAAGCCGGTTAAGTGATTTTGGAGTGTGTAGGCTTCAACTGAAATGATAAAACAACGGTACGCATTCACAGCCAATCACAGAGTACACACTTAAAGATAAAATAAAGACAAAACGTTATGTTACCAGTCAGATGTGAGTACATTAATAGCTGGAGGTACGTTGTACTAAATAAAATGACCAATGCTCAGTATGACAAAACCTTTTTTATTTGAATTATGAACCAATAAATGAACCAATGAATTATATTTAATTTTAGCAGTAAATCAAACAGATATTCTGATACCTGTGCAAAAGCAAACTCTGCTAAATTATTCACTGCATTTATTGCACTGCCAATTTTTTTATTTTTTTTTGCCATTATTATTTTATTTAAATGACAATATTTGTGCTATCAAATAATGAACAATTAAATTACTAAACCTAACCAAAGTTTTAGACATTTCTTCTGCTGCTCAAATGAAATTATGCATGAAGAACTTTTACACCACTTGAACTTTGGCAAAGTCTGATCCCCTAAACCTGATCCATCGGCTTTGAATTAAAGGTGCCGAGGGCGGCTTCCTTCTTTCTCAGCCGAGCTCGTAGGTTGTTGATTTTCTCTTCATGGGCCAACTGTTCAAAATCAAATGCAAGAAAGCTCTCAGCTCTGGGGAGCAGTGCGGCCTCTAAACGCTCACTGTCATCCTCGTATGTCTCTCTTTCTCCACCTGCTTCTTCGGGCTGGTCTGAGACGGCAGATGATGAGTGGATGATCTGGGACTGCTGGAGGATGTTGGGCTCCTGAATGGACTCCAGATCCTCAGGAGGTTTGGGTGGGCTACTCGCTGCCCTGGACTCTGAGGGTGCCTCAACTTCCTGTTAATTCAAAGGAAAAATTTATTAATAAACATCAATAAAAATGGGATCAAAAGGGTTTCTGAAAGATTTCAAACAGCACCAAATGACCTAATCACTTTTAAAATAATGAACAATTTGTTTGTTTGTTTTTACACAGATTCAAAAATACTGTAAGGGATTTCAGTTATTTTGCAAGTCACCAAGTGGTCAAGGTTTAGCTGGTTAGCATAGTCTAGTTAGTTGCTGCTGGTAGATAGCATTACGCCATTCTGAAAGCGTCTTTCTCCATTGACAGCCATTTAAAAGTAGCCATGTATTCTAGACGAGAACCTTTAAAAATTGGCTATACTGTCTGGCTTAAAAGCTTTAGTTCACCCAAAAATGAAAATTCTGTCATTAATTACTCACCCTCATTTCGTCCCAAACCCGTAAGACTTTCGTTCATCTTTGGAATGCAAATGAAGATCTTTTTGATTACATCTGAGCGCTTTCTGTCCCTTCATAGATAGCTACGCAATTGAAACTCTGGCGCTTCAAAAAGTTCATAAAGAGATCGGAAAACTAATCCATATGAATTGAGCGGTTTAGTCCTATTTATTTAGGCTTTTATTCACACATAAACATTGATCAGTGAACATAAGCAGAAGCTCAACTGAACCTGAACGATGAGCAAGAACAAAACCTCTTCCGGAAGCTCAAACATGCTGCGCAAAACACGAGAATGAACCTCATTGGTTAAACGTTTGAGCTTTCGGTGTGTGTGTGTTCACTGCTGTGTGTGTGCGCACTTGGATGGGTTAAATGCAGAGCACAAATTCCGAGTATGGGTCACCATACTTGGCCACATGTCACTTCACTTTCACTTTCACTTTCACTTTCGGAAAAAGTTTGTTCACGCACGTCATTCAGGTTCGGTGCGGCATGAGGGTGAGTAATTAATGACAGAATTTTTTGGGTGAACTAACCCTTAATTGGCTAAAAAACAAGAAACGCTACAAGGGGATGCCAACAAATAGCCAGGTAAAATGACTGACATTTGTGATTGACAGTTTTTCAATTAGCCAAAAAAGGCAGGACTGCCAATGAGATTTTTTCAGGACATATTTTAGTTCTCAGGCCATTCCAAACCAAAAACATTTACAACACTTTAATCATGTAAGACTATCATTCCCATCTTCAAGACTTACTTTACACAGAGTAAAATAAAAGATTAAAGCCTGACCTTTTGACACTCTTTGCCCGTACAGCTTTGCTCAGGCATTTCTTCAGAGACTTTGTGCAATTTTGGTGAAATGTGCGGGATAATGTCAAGATCTGTAACTGGAGCCTGACCATCCCGAGTCTGTGGATTGGAAAGAGACATGCAACAATCAGAAATCCAATAAATGACTGTATCAAAGGCCTAAAGCAAATCATGCTCAATAAACCGCAAAAAGTGAACGTTTTTAGTTTTCTGAACATTTATAGCTAATGTAAAAGGGATGTTGAATTTATTTGACAGATATTGGCTCTTTAGAGATCCTTCATTATGTAAAAGCACACAGCTTTGAACTGTCATCATTATATTATAAAACGCTGCTTTCAAGATTCCCTTGCAGCAAGAAATTGAAATTCATCTTAAGAGTGATGACGAAGACAGAGAAAAGTTATCACAAGTATATCTTACCAAGAAGCCGATTAAGTGATTTTGGAGTGTCACATTTTTAAAATTTGAATATCAATGAACCAGTTTAATTTAACCATCTAAAGTTATTCCAAATAGGTTTTCATTTCAAAATGGTTTTGAAATTTAAAGTCAATGTGTATTTTGTAACAATTTCCTGCTTATTTATATAGCCCTTTATACAATACAGATTGTTTCAAAGCAGCTGCACATTATTAAAGATGAAAAAAAAAATGTTAATGTTGTAAAAATCATCACTTATGAAACAAATTAAATTTCAGCTGTAAAGCAGCTCTACAGAAGGCAATAGTGTCGTTTTTCAGTTCAGGTCAATAACAGTGTCAAAGTTAGTGTTGTAATTCAGCTCAATTCAGTTTTTTAAACCTAACTGGGAATCATCACATATTGATCACATTCTGGCATTTATACCTTTTTCAGGACAGAGGGAAAATGTCCTACCTTGCACTGTTGTGATCTGGGTGAAGTGTCTGGGAGTGGTTGTGCCTGACAACTAGGTGAGACGGCAGATGATGAGTGGATGATCTGGGACGGCTGGAGGATACTGTGCTCCTGAATGGACTCCAGATCCTCAGGAGGTTTGGGTGGGCTACTCGCTGCCCTGGACTCTGAGGGTGCCTCACTTTTCTGTTAATTTAAAGACAAAATTAGTTAAATAAACATCAGTAAAATGAGATCAAAAGGGTTTCTGAAAGATTTCAAACAGCACCAAATGACCTAATCACTTTTAAAATCATGAAAAATTTGTATTTTACACAGATTAAAAGGTACTGTAATGGATTTCAGTTATTTTGCAAGATTGCAAACTATAACAAAAGAGGGAAAATGTCCTACCTTGCTCTGTTGTGATCTGGGTGAAGTGTCCGGGAGTGGTTGTGCCTGACAACTAGATGCAGTGTTTATCTGGTGCTGTTGACTGGGAGAAACCGGACACACACCTGAAGGTGCTGAGGGAGAGTTTTGCAGTCTCACCTGCCTGCAACGTGACTTCCTCAATGAGAGGAAGATCTGGCCATTAAACACAATGATGGCATTTCGCTCAACTGAATCCCTGATGCTGGGCTGAGAGGCCACTTCAGTCTCCTGCCCTGAAAACTGTATTTTAGGCTTATGTGTTTTTAAAATCGCTTTTAAGACCTTAAAGGCAGTGATGCTGGAACTCACAACAGGCAGCAAAAACTGGCCTGGAGTTATTTTGGTGACCAGTGGCCTGTGGGGAAGTGTTTCTCTGCTGTCCTTGCCCAGGGCCACTTCTTTTTCCCGCAGCTCAACCGGACAGATCCACGTCACTGTCTGCGGCATCCGTTTCTCTGATTCATGCTGAGACAGAGCGACAAGGATCTTCCTGGCCGTGGAGCTGGACAGGGACTGCACGGGGATGTTTTTGACACACGTCCCTTTGGGAATGTAAACAACAATGTTCTCCATGCAGGACATTCTGAATCACAGAAGAGTTTGAACCTGTGGGATTGGTTGAATAAATCTTTCATATTATTGCAATCTGATGAGTTTTTATATATGTTTTTGCATTTTATTATTACTAAACAACTAAATAGCCTACTCAACATCCAGAGGTGGCAAACTTAAAACCTCAGCTCATAAAATATTTAAGTTCAGTAAAATAGCCTTTAAAAGAGAGGTTACTATTGTAACTAGCTTCATCCAACATCCTTGCTACTTAAGTTTTTGTTACTAACGTACTATTACCATTTAAGGGGCAATGTATACGAATTTCCATGTATTAATGCCAATGCTTTTAAGCTTCTAACTAAACTTAAAAAAACGAGACCTTCCCTGACTTCCTATATTATCTATGAAAGCCGGTAGAATGATTATTATGTGAAGGACTCGGGACGTTTTTGCCGGGAAAATCAAAAGGATGTGACGTTTATGCGTGCTACCGAGATCCTCTTTTCCGTTCAATGACAAATTAAACGAATGCTACAATGTTATATATTAGGATAATGCCGAAAGAGTCATTTTTTATGGGTGTTTATTTTGTTATTGACAGTAAAGTGCGCAGTACATATTTACATATTCATCTAAACATCAGCAGCGTCGGGATGTTCGTTAACAGTGTATACCTTGTGTATTTCCAACTTCTTTTTACCCCTAAGCGAAGAACGAAAAAGAACTTCGCATTGAGCATAATAATATCGGGGCATTGAATCACGTTCAGTCTCTTGTACATTAACCTGTGCGCATTGTTGTACAACAGTGCGCGTTGCTGGCTGCAGTTCACTTAACGGCCACAGGTGTCGCTAATTATAAGGGTTTCTGAACTCTACACAGCTCATTTAAATAAACAGAATGACAGAGACTGTAAAAGACTTAAACACTTTAAAAAAACGATGCTGTATAAACGTATTAAATATTTCTACAGTGTTAACAGAAGGTATTTTGTAGGAAATTATTGTTACCATGGTGAATTTTGTGGATTTGTCGTTAAGAACGACCAACAATCATTTAGCTGACAAACAAAAACAGGAAGCGTAAACCAAACCAAAACTAAAAACAAATGTTGTCATATACCCAAAATTGGTCACTTCATTCGCAGCAAAGGCGGTACAGAGAAGTCTCCACAGCAAAGATCACAAATAGAATTCATACGGTTCTTTTCAGTGAAATAAACCTGTTATTAAACATCTGCAGGTAACGTTACAACTCTCTGCACTCAGCGAGGACTTCCGGAGAAAACTTCCGGAGTTTTTTATTTGGTCTTAAGTGTCAAAATAAAAGTCATTGTTAGACAAAAGTTTAATGTAATTCGATGTAGAAACTGACAAAAAGAAAAACATCTGGTCAATTTTAAATGATTGTTAATTTAAAATATAAATCCTGCCATTTACCCCTTTATTCACTGTTTTAATCATTTTAAATAACTATATTAGCGTCCACACCAATGCACGCATAAAGCTCTGCAGTTGTCCTCTGGCGCTCTTTTATAATCGGTTGGATTCTGATTGACTGTCAATGTTTTCATCCGCTGGGAAATATAATACAAACAGAAATGTAAAACAGGCAATATGAGGATTTTTTATATATATATAATTTACGTCGTGACCTAGTTTTATTATTCCATCTTTCCTTGTCTGTGTCATTTATGATGTTACATATTACAAACATTAATTTAGCTCTCTGCTTTAGATTGTTGCAATTAGCTTTCAATTAAAATCTGGTGGATGGAACATTAAATAACTTAAATCAGTCAATGGTAGAGTATTTGAACTGTTCTAAGAACTGGAATAATGCAGTGGGATGCATACATTTATGGTAAGTGTTGCAAATGTTAAGTTAATTTGTATGCAAGTATAAAAGATGGATTAGGATTAAAGGGTTCCACATGATCTGATCTGGTTAAAAATCTTTGGTTTTGTGTCTGAACATCTATACCGATAAACAACATATTTTGGACACACAGATGCCTGTTCAAACAGTTACTAGTGACAGTATAATTCATATTTCCCCTTAAGGTTGTCTTTGTGTATGTCTCCTAAGTATTTCTTTTCCAATCTGACATTTGACCATATTTGTCATCTTTCTTGTCCTTTGAGGGTTTGCTGATCTGCTTCACTGACATGATAATACACCATATTGTATATTCTACAACAGTGTGGCCGATTTTTTACAGCCATCATCTTTGTGTACTGGAGATCTATGAAAAATGTAAGTCTCTTTTCTTTTTCTTTTTGAACAGTGGAATGTGTTTTCAGGAATGCGTGAGATGCTCTTTAAAGACAACACAATGCTCTTGCACCATTGCCTGTCATTTCCAGGAAGTATTGTAAGATTTTCCTCCAATGGTTAGATTTTTTTTTATTTATGCTGCTGATATATGTTCTTTAATTTCATTTCCTTTTTTTTCAATTGGACATACACATCACACTCTAACACAGAAAACAGAGAGAGAGGGCCACGTGTGGAACCAATGAGAACATAGACACGGATTTTAACAACAGCAAACAAACAAACAAATACACATACATACAGACTTACGTCATACATACAAACATACTTAGTTATATAAAGCTAAACGATGAAGTATCATAACTGGAGTAATAGCAACTGTAGTATTAATTGTTGTAGTTTTAGCAGAAATATAACCACTATAATAATTGGAACAATAATGTTATTAATTAAAAGGCGAAAGGAGTTATCCCCAAATAAACATCTTTTTTTTTCCATTTGTACACTTTCGTTAGGCTCAGTCTTTAAAATCTTTAGTCAGAGTCCACTCCTACATACACGTAGATCCACCTCGGCATTTTGGGTACTTGTTCAAGTGCAACATACTGTATGAGAACATAATCGGTCACTTTCATGCGGAGCGGGATTGTCTTTGGGTCACACAAGATACTGTAAAGAACCACTGAAACATTTTGAAGCAGTGAATCTGTGATAGTGATAGGAACAAAGATTAGGTACAGAAACATCCTGTTTCTCTGCCACACCAGTCCTTCTGGCTGGCAGTCTCGACTCGCCGACCTCTGACCTTTCTTCAGAGGCACGTCTCCAAGCTGTGCAGAGGGCTCGCGGGGCAGGGGGAAACGTGCGGCGCCCCGTTGTCGCTCGAGCCCAGGTAGACGCGGCTCTCGGCGGCGTTGTTGTTGCAGTTGAGGGTGATCGGCAGACTCTGCTGCCTCATTGGGCGGGACGGGTAGCGGGATCGCGGGGGCCTCTGGGGCTGAGAGTGAGGGACGGGGTGACGAACCGCCACACGCACGTGGTTATGATTGGAGCGTTCCGATTCGTCGTCCACGTCCGTCTCGTCGATCAGGGGGATGTTGTGGACCGAGTCCGTGATGATGAACTCCGGGTGCGCCTGGAAGTCGTGAATGGAGTTCCGCGACTCCGGCCGCTCGATGCCGTCATACAGGGAGCTACGGAAAGCTTTCACCACCCGGATCTATACGTCAAGGGTGCAGGGTAGGAGATGTCAAAGGGAAGAAAATGGAGGGATCGAAAGGGACAGAGAGGTGGAGAGAAGTTTAGTCCCCCTTTTGCACTACTCGCACACTTTCAGCTAGCTGACCTGCGAGAGCTGAAAGTTTCACATCCATTAAGGCCTTTGGTGCAGCAGGCCTTTGAAAAAGAAACAAAACTCCACAGCCATTCTATAGGCCTCTATAGAATGATGCCCAAAAACATAATTGAAATCCAAGTTGTAATTACAAGAGGAAAAGGAAATCTCAAGATGATACAACAAGACAGCAAACACAAATCGTTCCAATACCATAAATATCGAGAATATGGTCTGTCAAAGCAGCCTTAGCCCCCTTTCTGCTTTTCATTTAATACGTGGATCTAATGAATGACTCACCAATTTCAGCCTTCTTTTTTTTTATGATAATGATCGAAAAGTAAAAATTTTTTCTTTAACCTCTGATGTAAGACGTCAAATTTGTAAGCACAAAAAAAATTACCAAATAAATAAAAAGACATGTATGTCTGCAAAATTCAAAAATAGTATTACAACTTTCACTGTTGCCAGTTCAATACCAGGTGATTCAAATTCATGGAACACTAATAAAACAAAAAACACATGCGAACAAACAACAGTAAACACCAAACAATGATTTTGAAGGCACACGCCACCATGTGGTACAAACACACACATACACACAGTGTACACAGTACACACACAAAAACACATGTTTAGAACAGAAAAAGTGAGGTTTACACTACACAACAAACAGGAAATAAAGACATGCGTATTCACATACTGTTGGTGCTGACAAACTCTGTAATACGGACTCAACAGTCTTGAAAAAACAGATTGCATTAGTGACTGTAAGCATTATTTATTGTTCTGACATCATCAGTTTTCTATTCGTTACATTTATAGGGTATATTTGAAAGTCTTTTTTTTTTAAATCCACTTTCAATAAATCAATGGAGGAAAAAAAAAATGATATAACATAAAGCAAGGTATCTTTGATTATATTAGCTCAGTCTAATATGAGGACATTTAGAAGATCTTGATTGCCTTGTTTTGGAAAGAAAAAAAACTCTCTATGCCCTCAAAAGTATGAACACATTAAATGGGACTTGTCTCCCATGCAACCATGCACAATAATTCAAGTTTCCTCTTCCCGTTCATGCATGGCATGCAAGTACACATTCAATAGAAAAAACAAAATCAGTAAAATCATTGATCAAATTGTTCCATATTTCTTTTTCTGACGTCTTCGTTCTCGTCATGTGCGATTCTACAGCAGCCGTGGTGAAAATGCATCTTCTTCAAAAGAAACCATTCGTGTGTGTGACCATGCATGTTGGACCGTCACATTCATCGGACAGGATTTTTTTCCCGTTCTCCGCATTCTACATGCATAGCCAAACCACGCTTGGGAATGACCACAAAGCAATGTGACTGACAGAGGGAGGGGACTTCACAACATGGACACAACAGCGCTTCTGCGGCTTTGTTTTTCCAAAGAGCCATTTGGTTTGTGGTTCCTGCTTAATTTAAAGCTACGCAGCAATGACATTGTAAACTTTCGAGTATAAGGCCCAGAATTCGTAATGGCATAATGGTTATGATATCAAAGAGGAAAAATAAACCCATTGTAAATTAACTGCAGTGAGGAATCGGCTAGTCTTTTGTAATTCAGGCACTGGATGGAAAAACAGAAAAGGGATTGTGTTTGAACAGCTCCAAACACATCACATCAGAACTCCTCATGACAGACGGCAGGAGAAGGGAGGTGAAACACAGACGTTTGATGGATGGAGGTCTAATCCTACGGCACAGTCATTTTCTTTTGTTGTCGCGTGACAGCCCAACAAAAGCTTTTGAGAAGCAGCCCTATTGTGCAACATCACCAAAGTATGTCTACATTATTTTGTGAAACTATAACTATAAAAAAAAAAATTTAGCTGGATCTTTCCCTTCTTTGTTGGATTTAAAGTGTTAGTTCACCCAAAAATTATCCCATGATTTACTCACCCTCAAGCCATTCTAGGTGTATATGACTTTCTTCTTTCAGCCAAACACAATCAGAATTATATTAAAAATATCCTGGCTCATCCAAGCTTTATAATGGGAGTGAAAAGAGGATGAGTTTTTGAAGTCCAAAAAAAGTGCATCCATCGATCATAAACGTACTCCATGCAGCTCCGGGTTAATAAAGGCCTTCTGAAGTGAATCGATGCGTTTGTGTAAGACAAATATCCTTATTTAAAACTTTTTAAAGTAAAATAACAAGCTTCCAGCACGACAGCCATATGCATTCAACGTACGCCATGACATAAGCATTCATACGCGATGACATGACGTACTACACATTATAACGTAGGAAATAGCGCAATATGTCATGCCATAGCGTAGAACGTCGCGGCATTGTGTACTACGTCGCGGAAGTTAACGCCTTTTTTAATTGACTACATATAGCTGTCGTGCCGGAAGCTCGTTATTTTACTTTATAAAGTTTTAAATAAGGATATTTGTCTGACACAAACGCATTGATTCGCTTCGGAAGGCCTTTATTAACCCCCCCGGAGCCGCATGGAGTACGTTTATGATCGACGGTTGCACTTTTTTGCACTTCAAAAACTCATCCTCTTTTCACTCCCATTATAAAGCTTAGAAGAGCCAGGATATTTTTAATACAATTCTGATTGTGTTTGGCTGAAAGAAGAAAGTCATTTACACCTAGAATGGCTTGAGGGTGAGTAAATAATGGGGTAATTTTCATTTTTGGGTGAACTATCCCTTTAAGCTAAGATAACATAGCACAAAATGTTACAAGACGAGGAAACGAGGACAAACACGAAAAAGGAACAACGGAAAAGAAACACTGGACAAGACTGACAGGACAGGACGGGATAAGACCAAAAAAAAAAAAAAACCTCTTAAAATAGGAGGACAAAATAGAAAGGGAACTCGTACTTTCATTTTTAAAGGTTCATAAATAAAAGCAACTGAAGATTAACATTAAAGGGGAAGTGATAATGAAACTGAGGGGGTTCCAGCTGGGCTAATGCTTGGTGGTCTCTTTGAAGGGATTTGGAAACACTAAGACGCAGCTGTTTTCTTTAGACCACAGAAAAGATCACTTCTGGTACCTGGAGGGCAATGTTGATGTTATATTTGGTGCATTAAGCCCTCATAAACAAATCGCTGTCTGTGAGAATGACTTTCAAGAAGATTGTGTCCAAAACTATAGCTGTTTTGTGACATAGCAGCAGATAGAAAGAAAGATTTTCTAATGTGTAGAAATTCAAGCAGCAACAATTGGCTGGACATTTTCATTAGATGACAAGTTTGGCAGGTTATAACACGAAACCTGTGAAGAAAGAGAGGAGAATCTGAACAAGGCGCACAAAGACAGTGCAAAAGACATGAGCAAAAAACATTGCGCACAGTAAGTATGCTTTTTGTCCTGAACGGGATAGAAAAATGTTAGCATTATTAATGCTAATATCCCTAATATGAAAATGGCAGCAGAAACCATTATGGGCTTATACTCGCAGGTTTACAACAGTCAACCATTGCTTTCGTTGTTCCCATGTTGTCAGCTTTTGATTTAGCAAACAGATGAAACATCTCCACTTTAGTTTCTCAATTCAGTTCAATTGTTGTTTGGCTCTTTCGAGTGAAATTCTGGTAGCCCTTTATGGCAACATTGATTTGAGGGTGAATTATTGGCAAATCAAGCAACGGGAGAATCAAAAAAAGGCAACAAGAAAAAGAAAACCATCTTGGCAGCATCAAGCCAGAATAAACAGCAAGAGCAAGAAATAAGTTATGAGGTAGCAAGGAAGAAAGAAAGAGAGAGAAAGAAAGAAAGAAAAAGAAAGAAAGAAAGGCCACAAACTAATAAGCAAAACAAACTAATAAAAATGCACAAGTAGAGAGATGAAGCAGATGCTCTGATGATAATCTGCTCTCTCTCTCTCTCTCGCACACACTCAACATTCAGCAGACTAGGTGCGTTTGAAGGCAGGCAACAATGCACGTGTGTGTGTTCGTGTATATGCTAAGCCATCTGAGTGCACGGGCTCTACGAGGTGCCGTTAACGGAATGTAAGGACTCACTCCCGGGGGCACCAGTTGCATTGGCAGTGGAGAGAACTACGTGAGAGGGAGTAGAATTATTGGTTACGTCATGGAGTTGGCTGAGCACTGAAGAGCGGCGTCTCACTGCACCCTGAAACGAACCACTTCTCTTGAAGGTACTCACTACCTCCATCTGCAGGAGAGAGAGAAGGACATCACACAGACAGGCGAATGAGCTCAATGAAATGAACAGGACTGGGGGTTTTTGGGGAGGAACGTCTTGCAGGAAAAGCAGCATTTCATAAATTGTCAATGTGCAATGCCAACCATTTCAGGGTGTTTCTTCAACTATGAGCACTTTATTTTTATTAAAACCAATGGATTCTATGAAACATACATTAAAACTGGATTGGAATGTATTTGAAAATCATAAATTGTATGCTTCTATCCTTGAAAGACCCTAAAATTCTTCATTAAAATATTACTTATAATTATATCTTCTAATCAAAGTGAAATAATCATAAATAATTTCAATATTTATTTAATTTATAGATTATTTTTAATTATACAGATTATGACTGTCACTGTCCCTCAGTAGTGGGCTAATTTCCATCACAACCAACAATTTTGTCACTAGTAAAGCAAGCAAGGAGACAACAGTGTTAGGCCCTGTTTACACTAGTGTGTTTTCGTTATAAAACACAACTTTTGCTACGGTTACGCCTGTCGTTTACACTTCTCCGCTACGGACCTTGTTTCAGTTTGAATACTCTGGGTTGCGTTTCAGTGTAAATGGACGCAAACGAAGGTGTGGCTGCCCACATTATGCTACCTGAACACTACAATAACAGACCAAGGCTACGTTTCCCAAAAGCATGGTAAGCCAAAATTGATCGTAGAGAGACCATTAGTGGCTATACAATCAACTTTGGCTTACAATGCCTTTGGGAAACACAGCTCAGAGCCATCTCTCTCAACGGCTCTGTAACATACCAGCCTTGACAACCGTGTAAATAATAACATGGAGACGGAATTGCATGCTTTGCTGACTTTGTGGTCCTTTTTAGCAGCCATTGTGCAGTTAAACTCTGCATTTTTTAACACTGCAGCTGCCTACATGCGCAAGAGGCAACTGTTTACACTTGTACGCGCATACCCAGTGTGCATGAACGGTCATATGACATGCATTTTCGGTCGTGTAGCGTAGACAGAGATCGTTTCTGAAACAGAGTGGAAATGCCAGCATAGATGAGGATCGTTTTCATTTTAAAACGAAAACGCACTAGTGTAAACAGGGCCTCAGTGAAATGCATGCTTAAAATAATGAGAAATATGAGATATGATGTGTGAAGAAAATAAAAAACAGAAACATTTTAGTGTTTTGCATTATTTCTTATGTTTTATTATAATTTCTAATCAAGCTGTAATTTTGTGAAATGATGTAAAAAGTAAGAAAATATTATTTAATTGTGTCTATTTAGCAAGGAGGTCTCCGGCTGAGCCAGGAGTCCTTTCTGTGTCAGCGTGGGTTTCCTCTGGGTGTTCCCGTTTCCCCTACAATCCAAAAACATGCAGTATAGGTGAATTTGAGATGCTAAATTGTCTGTAGGTGTGAATGCGTGTGTGTGTGTGTGCGGAAAAATCACCGGCAAAGAAAATTCATAGATTCATCTCTTGCATATGGCAAGAGATGGCCCATAAATATGACTGAAATGGTTAATGAATGAATGAATTTAGAATACATAAATTGCTAGCCATGAAATTAGACTTTGCAAGACAAAGCTATTTTTTCACAAAAATGATTAAACTGTCATTTCTACCACAGAATGTGAACACTGAGATGTGGAGGAAATTACATTTGTTGGTTCAGAATGTAAATGCAAAAGTGCCTATACTTGAAGAAACACTGTGCACACAAACCATAATAATATTTAAAAATTCAAAAAGGCCAATAATAGTTACCAAGGAGTGACATAATACATGGGGACGCAAGTAGAAGAGCAAAAAGGACTGAATAAAACAGCGTGATCAAGCAGCAAAGAGAATTAAGGATGAAGTGAGGGAGAGAGACGTTAAGATTTACAACACAGAAAGCTTGTTAAATATTAATATTTCATCAATTTATAAAGGCTGAAGAAAGAAGAAAGAAAAATATGTTTGAGTTATGAGGAAAGTAAAGTTTGAAGAAGTGCGCAAACTAGAGCACAGAAGGCATTTGGTATATTTTAAGGCAGTATGTGTCTACACGGTAACAGCTGTCCCTGTCAGAAACAATGCAAAAGCGACATTAAAACAGACAGGAAAAGACGGAGACTGAACGTCACCTGAGTCTGAATTCGGTTGAGACCTCGGAACCACAGGATCTGTCCTCGTCTCAGCTCTCTCTCAGCATAGTCAATCTCATCCTCATCCTCAGCTAGATCGTCATCCATCATCTCGTCTGGATCCGGCCCGTGGCCCGCTTCTTTCAGACACTTCAGCTGATGTGTTGGCACTGATGCTATCACCTAGGGGGAAAAAAAACAGTGAAGTAAAACAAAACCTGATATTTTTGAAACTCATTTTGTGTTTTCAAGAGCATCTAGAATGGCACTTACCTGTCCCCAGACCAGCTCTCCCATTCCCACAAACAGGCACCAAAGCCACTGCTCCACATTTAAGGGGGAACAGCTAAAGGGTTTCCCACCAAACTGCACAATCACAGCCTACAAATCACAAACAGAGATATAGGAGTGGAGTTTATTTTCATCTGTGTNTATATATATATATATATATATATACACACACATATATATACATATATATGTATATATATATATAATACACATATATATACATATATATATATAAATAAAGGTGAATTCAGGTTGATTGGGACACTTTTTCCAATTCATCTCAATGGCAAAATGTGTCCTAATCATCCTGAATTCACTCTATACACACACACACATACATTCATAAGGGAAAGTGTATATTTGAGGTGGTGTGAGTTGTTTACATTTCTTTTCAACTTTTTCAGCATTTTTCTGGTCATATTTTAGCTTGTTAAAATGTCTTTGCAGTGTAACAAATGATTTTTTATTTTTTTAAAACATGTAAATATTAATAGTTGATTTCTTAATTCATGTGAGGTCATAAAAATGGCATTGACATTAAAATGTATGATTCATAATAATACAATATAATTATATAATAATTATAATTATACACTCATAATAACAACAATTACATTCTAATCATCAAATAATTCTGGAAAAAATGTATCAAGCACAACCATTTTTAAGAAATGTTTCTTCAGCACCAAATCCACATTTTAGAATGATTTCTGAAGGATCATGTGACATTGAAGACTAGAGAGATGCTGCTGAAAAATCAGCTATCATAGGAATAAATTACATTTTAAAATATATTATAATAGAACACAGTTTTTTAAATCATAATAATATTTCACAATATTACTATTTTTACTGTATTTTTGATCAATTAAATGTTTCAAAAACATTTAATAAATCTTCTAAAGATTCCAAACTAAAGAGTCCAAACTTTTGAAATATAGTGTGTATATATGGCATTTAATTTATAAAGATCAATAAACAAGTAGAAACCTGTATTGCAAAGGTCCCCAGCACGATTGAACAGAAGATGGGGTTTGAGAAGATTCCATCAAACACGTTCCTCTCTCCATGGATCTTACGGGCATTGATCTCATTGAAGAGTTGCATGAGGACAAATGTGTTGAAGATGATGGTGTAATGTTCGGAGGGAGGAGAGTGAAGCGGAGCATTACGGCCGCTGTCTATATCAAAGATCCTCTCACCTGCACAAAAGGTCAAGGAAAGATGAAATGAACATCCAAAGACAATATCCAATATCAACCAATACTGATAAATTAAATAAATGGCAGATAACAGAGTATGATCCTTGCAGACGTTAGAAGAAAGAGAACAGAACTTGTGTATCCAACAAATAATGGGTCTCTGCCAGAACCAGTGTGCAAAGGAACGTACCTACGAACAGCAGAGTGAAGATGATGATGAGCTGGTAGACTGCATGTCCGAGGATGTTTTTCATCATGGTTCTAGATATGAGGGGGTTGTTTCGGCCATAAGGCTTCCTCAGGAGCAGCGATTCGGTGGGCGGCTCCGTGGCAAGAGCCAGAGAAGCAAACGTGTCCATGATCAGATTGACCCACAGCATCTGTACGGCCTTAAGGGGTGAATCCTACAAACACACAAACCAAAAATAAATAAAATCACAGATTAAATGTCAGGTTTTATATACTCTTTTTTTTATATTCTACCATTCAATTGTTTGGGTTCAGTAAGATGTTTTTAAGTTTTTGAAAGAAGTCTCTCACCAAGGCTGAATATATTTGATCATAAATACAGTAATTTTGTGAAATATTCTAACAATTTTAAATATTTGTTTTCTATTTTAATATTTTTTTAAATGTAATTTATTCCAGTGACGTCAAAGCTGAATTTTCAGCATCATTACTCCAGTCTTCATTGTCACATGATCCTTTAGAAATCATTCTGATATGATGATTTGGTGCTCAAGAAAGATTTCTTAATATTATCAATGTTGAAAACAGTTGTGTAAATTAAGATTTTTTTTCCAGGATTCTTTGATGAATAGAAAGTTCAAAAGAATAGTATTTTTTTTAAATAGAAATATTATGTAATATTATAAATATTACACTTTTTATCCATTTAATGCGACCTTTCTGAATTAATGAATATAATTATTACTGACCCCAAACTTTTGAATGGAAGTGTGCACTCATATAAGTGTATGCATGTACCTGCGTGATGCAGGCACCAGTGAAGGCTACTATGACAGCCACCACATTCACTGTGAGCTGAAACTGTAAGAACTTAGAGATGCTGTCATACACATTCCGTCCCCACATCACAGCCTTCACAATGCTGGAAAAGTTATCGTCCGTCAGGATGATGTCGGAGGCCTCCTTGGCCACATCTGTACCAGCAATGCCCTATGCAGACAGAGAAATCACTTACTATTTTTCAGCATTCACACATCTATAAATCTGTTATGTTTCATTTTAATACTGAATTTTAAAAATAAAAATCACACCTTTGTTTTCACACTTGGCATATTCCCATTCTGAATTTTCCCAGTTGAAATGCTTTTATGAAATGCACTGCAGTTAATATGAAATTTTCAAATGAATTTGAATTGTTTTGGAAGATGGCTTTTAAACTATTTAAAGAAACAAACCTTTCTGTCAATCAAACCTGAGCCCCACCAAAACCTTAAGTGTTAAAGCAACAATCATGTTCACTGAATGTCTCATATTTAGCTTCATTTGGGTTTATCATTACACTTTGTGTAACAGAACCTCAAAAAATATATGGCTCTCTCACAATTTTCATATATTTAATGGATGGGTCTTCTCACCATAGCAAACCCCACATCAGCTTTCTTCAGAGCAGGTCCGTCGTTTGTGCCGTCACCAGTGACTGCAACTACCTGCCTTTTTTCCAAAACGGTGCTGTCTATGATACCTGAACAGAAGGCACACACAAAATGAACAAAAATCTTAATAATCCAGATCAAAACATTTTTTCATCATCATCAACATCAGGAAAAGCTTGGTATCTCTGCATAAATCAGCATAAATGTCATAATTTCACTTTTGAATTGTACTGCATATAATTTGAGAGAGTTCCATTAAGGACATAATGGGGAGGTAATCATCTCCATAGGAACAAGGGATGAACAGAACTGAGGGAGAGACTCACCTTTGACAAGTGTGTGTTTGTCTGTGGGGGAAGAACGAGCAAGAACTCTGAGCTTGGGCCAAATTTTGTCAATGCGCTCTTGCTCAATCTGCAAAAAAGTTGAAAAGAAAATTTGATATATCTACACTACCATTCTAAAGTTTGGGAATGTTAAAAAATACTCTTATGCTCATACAGTAAAACAATAATATTGTAATTTTAATTTTTTTTAATAACTCTTATTACAATTTCTATTAATATTTTCAATTAACATGCAATTCATTCCTATGATGACAAAGCTACATTTTCAGCAGCATTACTTCAGTCTTCAGTGTTTCCATCAGATATCATTCTAATATGCTGATTTGGTGCTCAAGTGCTTATTATCAATGTTGAAAACAGTTGTGCTGCTATTTTTTTTGTGTGTAAACCATGATACAGTTTTTTCAGGATTTTTTGATAAATAGAAAGTTTAAAAGAACAGCATTTATTTGAAATAGAAACCTTTTGTAGCATTATAAATGTCTTTACTGTCACTTTTGATCAATTTAATTCATCCTTGCTGAATTAAAGTATTGTGTATTCCATTGTTAATTTTGTGCATGTCTTGGCAAAAAGGAAAGATTTATAGTAATAATTCCTGTATAAGCTCTGTACAAAACTATAAAACCTGGAGGTATGGTATACCTCTCCTTTCTCGTTCCTGATTCGCCTATTAAAGTCCTTCCCTTCCATACACAGGAAGTCGTCGCCAGGACTGATGATGCCACACTTGGCAGCAATGGCACGCGCAGTGTTTATGTTGTCACCCGTCACCATACGCACAGTGATGCCTGCTCGTTGGCACTTTTTGATAGCATCTGGGACCTAATTGGAATAACAATTAGCAAACCAGAATAGATATCGGTGTCATAAATGTCCCTCACATACAGCATCTTATGATTAGACTGAGAAAACACAGACATCTATAAGACAGTAAATTGGTCTGCATACCTCCGGTCGAACAGGGTCTTCAATGCCTACCACGGTGATGCAGGTTAGGTTGGAGACAATGTCTGTCTCGTTTTCCCAGTCTGGCATGGGGTCAGCTGGAAATTCCCGGAAAGCGATGCAAATTGTACGAAGGCCTTCGCATGCCATCGGTTCAATCACTTTCTTCACCATATCATCTTTGTCCCGGGGCTTAAAAGCACGAACATCACTGTCACGGCCTAAGATGAACGAGCACCTGGGAGGAAGGCAGAATTGCTTAATTTCTTTTACACTGCATTTTTTGAAAAAGACCACACTGTTCAAATGTACCCAAAAGCCAGTTAGAAGGAGGTGAGGTGAATTTGTTACTTCCTTTTAATACTTATTTTAAGCACTCTTTTTAGACAAATTGCAGTCTACTTACATGCTGCTAATTTTAAAAGAAAAAGAAAGAAAACTTTGTTCAAAAGGGATTAATATAAAAATTAGAGGCAACCTCAGTGCCACATGCAGAACACAAAAATTTAAACCTCAGAATGATCATACTTTCCATTCCGTGTTCTTCCAGCAGCAGGGTTAAAATAGTCTCTGAATTAAATATTTATTTATCAAGGCTGATTTTATTCTGTTCTATTTGGCACTTTCCACAAATTAGGCCTTAAAGTAACAGTCCTTGGTTTTTAAACAAATGGCCAGTGAAATAAGCTTAACCTTCACAAAATGTTGATTATCAATATCAGAACTAAATAATACAATATAATATATACTATAACTAATATGCCTTTCAAAGTAATACATCACTACCTTTCAAAAGCTTGTGATCAGTAATATTTTCATGCTTTTAAAAGAAAATTCTTTTAAGGCTGCATTATTTGATCAAAAATAAAGTACAAACTGTAATATTGTGTAATATTATTACAAATTAAATAACTTTTTTGAAAATGTAATTTATTCCTGTAATGCAAAGCTGAATTTTCAGCATCATTACTCCAGTCCTCAGTGTCACATAATCCTTCTGAAATCATTTTAAAACGCTGATTAGGTGCTCAAGAAACATTTCTTATTATAATCACATTTGAAAATAGCTGGGCTGTTTATTTAAGTGGGGAAACAGTGATACAGTGTTTTCTTGGTAATCTTAAACAAAACTTTTAAATGATAGTGTATATAGCATAAATAAGTTTTAATAGTTGAATTTCATATCATTCCAACAGATTACATGTCATTTTAACATTACAACATAATTATTGTGATTTTAAAAAACACTTGTGGGACAAATGGGACAGAATCACCACGTACACAAAGACAGAACTTACTTTTTGAGCAGAATCTCAGAGGCTCCTTTGCTGTATAAGCGGAAGCTTCCGTCAGGCATCTGAATGACGGTGCTCATGGATTTTCTAACAGAATTAAAGGTGTACACTTTATAGAGCTTCTCTTCAGGGATCTGCTCCCTCACGGCTTGGTAGTCCTGTTTCAGGTCCTGCACGAGTCCCAGCAGAGCACACTCGGTCTTATTACCCACCTGTTTGGGCAGCCCACCTTCCTTATCTGCAGTCTAGGGGAAGAGGTGAAGAGAGAGGAAGGAATGGTGAATGGAGGGATGAAATGAGGGTTGTAAAACTGGTTTACTGCTTTAATAAAAGCATCTCACTATTATTTTGGAGGTGTAGGCGCAGTTCACGGCAATAGCAGTGGTCATGAGCTCCAGTGTCCTGGGGTTAGTCTGATCTGGAGTTGGGATGTCACGGAAGTGTTGGTCCAGTATATAAATCTGCACAACTGTCATCCGGTTTGTGGTGAGGGTCCCTGTTTTATCCGAGCAAATAGCCGTGGCATTGCCCATAGTCTCGCAGGCATCCAAATGACGCACCAGGTTATTGTCCTTCATCATTTTCTGTAAAAAGACATTGATAGGAACTGTTAAAATTAAGAGCTTTGTTAAGAGCACTAGCCAATGTGGGTGTGTATGTAAATGACACTTCCATGAACTTGACTTTAGAAAAACAGGTGCATTCTTCGACATAACGCTACAGAAAATGCCAATTGTTAATTTCTGACTAACCTTTACGGAATAGGCCAGTGATATGGTGACAGCCAGTGGCAAACCCTCTGGCACAGCCACCACCAGAACTGTAACTCCGATGATGAAGAATTTGACAAAGTACTGCACATAAATAGGCGTGCACTCCGTCAGCCACACCCGTCCCTGAATGACGAATGTTTCGATCACGAAGTACAGCATCAGGATAATCACAGTGATGGCGGACATCACCAGACCTAAAATAAATCATACATCTGATTGCTTAGAAAGTAATAGCACACCTCTCTTCAAAGAGCTGAAAACGTAAGGAATCATATAGAACAAATTGCAGACAAAAATGTACGCTACCGTTCAAAAGTTTGGGGTCGGTCAGATTTATTAATGTTTTTGAAATAGTCTCTTATCCCCACCAAGACTGCAATTATTTGCTCAAAATCCAAGAAAAACAGTAATATCCTCCTGACACCCAGCTATGGACTTTGGTCCTCTGTAGAGGACATTATATTTTAGCACATTTCTCTGACACCATACATGTTACATTTTTAAGTCTGGATGTCCTGTAAAGAGCACATTCAGGGCAGAGATACCAAATGCTTGGAAGTTTCACCATGACCACTTCCTCTCCTTGGTCTTTAAAAATGGCTGACATTAATTAAGTGATCAAATTTAATACCCTTATGGAAATATGATAATGTTTTGTAATTATCATTTAAATCTGACTAATTTTCAAATTGTTTGTCATAAATCAACATCTCAGGAAAATATTATGGGGTTTCAAATCAAAATATGACTTTCTGTTATGAAACAGGACATTGATTTCATACAAGTTTACACTCGAGGACACCAGGACTTGTTTATCAGGCATTTTGGGAGACAAGTGAATAGGGAAAGAAATTATATATCGATATTCCTATGAAATATTAGATATTATGAAAATCTTGCCAATTATTACTCCAGTTATTACACTTATTATTTCATTACATATTGCCCCAAAACATGAATATGCAAATTAGATACAGTGTATAGATATATTGTATATACAGTGGTATGCAAAAGTTTGTGAACCCCTTGCAGAATCTGTGAAAATGTGAATAATTTTAACAAAATAAGAGAGATCATACAAAATGCATGTAATTTTTTTATTTAGTACTGTCCTGAGTAAGAAATTTTACATAAAAGATGTTTACATATAATCCACATGACAAAAAAGTAGCTGAATTTATTAAAATATCTCCGTTCATAAGTATGTGAACCACTGGTTCTTAATACTGTGTGTGGTTACCTGGATGATCTATGACTGTTTTTTTGTTTTGTGATGGTTGTTCATGAGTCTCTTGTTTGTTCTGAGCAGTTAAACTGAACTCTGTTCTTCAGAAAAATCCTCCAGGTCCTGCAGGTTCTTCAGTTTTCAAGGATTTTTTGCATATTTGAACCCTTTCCAGCAGTGACTGTATGATCTTGAGATCCATCTTTTCACACTGAGGACAATTGAGGGACTCAAACTCAACTATTAAAAAAGGTTCAAACATTCACTGATGCTCCAGAAGGAAACACAGTGCATTAAGATAAAGGGGGTGAAAACTTTTTGAATTTAAAGATCAAGGTAAATTGTACTTAATTTGTCTTCTGGGAAACATGCAAGTATCATCTGTTGCTTCCGAAGGGAAGTACTAAATACAAAAAAAATAAAAAATATTTCAACAAAATAAGAAAAATTTGGACCTCTACATCCTGTTAAAAAGTTTTCACCCCCCGGCTCTTAATGCATCGTGTTTCCTTCTGGAGCATCAGTGAACGTTTGAACCTTTTTTAATAGTTGTGTTTGAGTCCCTCAATTGTCCTCAGTGTGAAAAGATGGATCTTAAAATCATACAGCCATTGCTGTAAAGGGTTCAAATATGCAAAAAATCCTTGAAAACTGAAGAATCTGGAGGACCTTCAGTTTAACTGCTCAGAACAAACAAGGGACTCATGAACAACCATCACAAAACAAAAAAACAGTCATAGATCATCCAGGTAACCACACACAGTATTAAGAATCAAGGGTTCCCAAACTTTTGAACGGAGATATTTTAATAAATTCAGCTACTTTTTTGTCTTGTGTATTATATGTAAACATCTTTTATGCAAAATATCTTACTCAGGACAGTACTAAATAAAAAATAACATGCATTTTGTATGATCTCTCTTATTTTGTTAAAATTATTCACATTTTCACAGATTCTGCAAGGGGTTCACAAACTTTCGACCACTGTAAAGGGAAAACATGTTTATGGCCATTTTACACACATATTGCATTAAGCAAAATGGTATGTCAAATCATTGTGTTATATCTTTCATAACATAGTTGAGAATCATCTGTATACAAAGTTTGGTATAAAAAAATCCTGAAACCTAAACATTTATTGGCAATTTAAAAAAAAAAAAAAAAAAAACTTTGTTTTTGCCTTTTCATGTTTATTCAAGTCTTATTTAATTTTTTAAAAACTGAATCCTGGTGTCCACTACAGAGGACATAACATAACATATGAATAAAATATCATTTTTCAAAAATGTTGTTTTCCCATTTTTTTCTTATGCTCTAAATGTAATGACAAAAAAATACTAAATTCACAAAAAAAAAAAAAAACATTCTGGTAGTCGGGAGGATATTATGAAATATTATTACAATTTAAAATAACTTTTATATTTTATTATATTTTAAAATGTAATTTATTCCTGTGATGCAAAGCTGAATTTTCAGCATCATTACTCCAGTCTTCAGTGTCACATGATCTTTCAGAAATAATTTTAATATGCTGATCTGGTTCTCAAGAAAATTTTGTAGAACACAGTTGCACTGCCTAATATTTTTGTGTAAACTATGACATGTTTTTCAGGATTCTTTGATAAACTGAAAGTTGAAAAAAATATATATATATTTGAAATTTAATTAATTTGTAATTTGACATTATAAATGTCTTTACTGTCACTTTCTTTCAAAAGGAAAATCTTACTGACCCCAAACATTTGAATAGTAGTATATAACATCAGAATTTATGGAAGTCAGATAAATGCGGTAAATCAACTGAAATAATCCCATTCTTTATCATATAAACACCTTTGTCAGAAAGAATATCAACTTATTAGCAAAATATAAATTTATGCTTTGGGTGGTATATTTTCAAACCAATGGATTTGTTCTTTTTACAATTTAATGCATTCTTGATTAATAAAAGTATTAAATTCTTTAAGCAAAAAAAACTTTTGAATGGTAGTGTATTATTTAGAGGTTCAGTGAAACTTTTAACTCCAAGTATGAGCAAAAAGTTGACCTAAAAGACCTTAACAGTAGACCTCCCCACCTGCTTTCCCGATTTGCACTGCCAGCTTGGTGAGTTTGCCCTGAAGAACTGATTTCTCCTTCTTGGGCACACTGGCTTTTTTCTTCTCTTTCTCCTCCACCTCCCCACCTTCTGCACTCTTCAGAGGCTGCATCTCCATGGCAACAGCCTCATCCTGTTTCTTAGCTATAGTGGGTGGAGACGAAGCGATCAGGCAGGCAGAATTACAGGTAACTGTTGGAAATGTTTAGAATAGCGCTAACAATACTACGCACTATTTTGTGGTTTGCATATATACTGTATCCTGCTCACGATTTCATCATTTGATCTGACCGACAAGACATAAGACATTTTACAAAATAATTCATAATGCAAAATAAATTGATTTACATACCATGACAGCAAGTGATGAGCTCAGTGTGACAGTAATGTACAGTGGCATGCTACGATTTGAAATGCTTATTGTTACACTATTTCACATAAAACTTTGGGGGGAAAAATAGTAGGCAGTATACAGTATATACTGTGCAGAATGCAGTATTTCATTCTGAAAATAGCCTGTATAATGACTTCATCACGTCATAAATCTATCTGAACTCAGTCTTGAAAGTCACCTTTATTTTGATTGTTCTCCAGGGTCCCATCTTGTTTCCCTGTGAAGGTTAATGCACAGTTAAACAAAACAAATATGGTTTCCACTGTTTGAGGTCAATGTAGCCGACATGAGAGAACAATAAAGTGCATGAGAAAGAAAACATAAAACATGGAGGGATAATATTTGACAGATATGGAGAGTTAAAACCAGGATGTCTGTTTATGAGTCATCTCTCTATTGTGAATGTCACCTACCATTTATGATGTTGTGTTCTTTGGCTTCAACACTGGGGAACTGCATGGATGAATTACTATTGACCTCTGATAGAATTGTTGGATAGGACAAAAACGAAGGTGGTATGTAAAGACATAAAATAAAAACCTAAATGCTGAACAAAAACAATGAAAAATCAACTCAAATGAGTGAGCAACATTTCTGAGCATTTCAGTGCATCGAAGTAGAACTGACCCAGTACATTAGACATTTTGTATCTGGATCATTCTAAGTGGGTATTCAAGCAAATGGATTTTTCTTTTATAATGTTCATGTTTATTCATGCTCAATTTTTAATCATTTATTAAAGAACTGTCAGACGCCAACCTTTCTTGCAGTCTTTTTTCTCTTCCTCCATCTCTCCGGCCCCCAGGAGGGTGAAGATGATTCCCGTTTGAGAGTTGACACCAACAGCGGTCACCACCATTTTCCCTGACCCCTCCATTACATGAGTGCCTGAAAATTGAGGGACACAGAGAAGACTTTATACAGTACATATTTTCATAGCTCTTCCCTTAAAAAAAGCTAAAAACACAAGTTACTATATACTTTTATTATATCTCTCGTATCACTCTGCAGTCGCTCACTTTTCAAATAAAATAGCTTATTGGCGCCATCTTGTGACTCAGTGACCAAAAGATTTTAGACCAGAAGATTTTAATTTTAATACAAATATTTTGAGCATAGAATCTCAGGTGTACGGAAGAGGATTAGGGCCAAGCAATAATAAAAAAATAAAACCATCTCGAGATTAAAGTTGTTAAATTTCGAGAAAAAAGTCGAGATAAAATGTTGAGAATAAAGTCATTAAATTAATTTATTCTCGTAATTTAACAAATTTGTTCTCGTAATTTAACGACTTTATTCTCAACGTTTTATCTCGACTTTTTTCTCGAATTTTAAAGACATTTTTCTCATAATTTAACGAATTTGTTCTCATAATTTAACGAATTTGTTCTCGTAATTTAACGACTTTTTTCTCGTAATTTAATGACTTTATTCTCAACATTTTATCTCGACTTTTTTCTCGAAATTGTACGACTTTTTCCTCGTAATTTAATGACTTTATTCTCAACATTTTATCTCGACTTTTTTCTCGAATTTTAAAGACATTTTTCTCATAATCTAACGACTTTTTTCTCGTAATTTAATGACTTTATTCTCAACATTTTATCTCGACTCTTTTCTCGAATTTTAATGAAATTTTTCTCATAATTTAACGAATTTGTTCTCGTAATTTAACGACTTTTTTCTCGTAATTTAATTACTTTATTCTCAACATTTTATCTCGACTTTTTCTCGAATTTTAACAACTTTAATCTCGAGATGGTTTTATTTTTTTATTATTGCTTGGCCCTAATCCTCTTCCGTACAGGTGTCTCTAGTTAGAGCATGTTTAATCTAAAACAATCATTTATCCATCGTATGAGTCACGGATAACCTCATGTAATGTATTGTTGTTGTTTGTTGTGCTCACACTAGCCCCTGCACTTGTCTAAACCAAGGATCAAAATTAAGGCTGAAGTCTCTTCCATGGCCTTTCCTCTTAGTGTGTAATACAATTAAACCGAGCCAGATTGCTTCTTTGTTCCCTGGTTCACTGCACATTAATTCTTTCTTTCTTTACCGGTATTTTTATCTTGTTTTCCAGTAAAAATATTGAAACACCCTTAACAATATTTGTAAAAAAAAAATCTAAACAAATAACTACTTGAGAAGCATTTATCCCACACCATTGTTTTTTGTTTTAATAATTACATCGAACCCTCTTTAAGTGATGTTTATGACTATTGTCAATAAGAGAAGATATGTTTTACAGGGATAAACAAGACAAAATTACTGATTAAGACAATTATTTTTTGCAGCGTGCATTTCCTTCTTCACAACAGAAGTCTTCAAACATACATGTTGAGAAGAGATGCATCTCCCATAATGACTGAGAAAATAATATGCACCCCTTGATGATTAATTGCACAAGCTGATGAATGAAAGAAAATGCTTGTCAATAAAACAAGAAACAAGACAGTTCCACAAAAACTAGTCATTTTTAAGTTCAGAAATCTTAGTTTGCATGAGTGATTCAATATATTATCCAAAATGTCTCCTGATAAATCAAAGCAGTTTTAGATTAAGAACCGTCAAAACACCTCCTCAATGACCTCAAGAACTGACTGCAGAGTCTGAAACCAATATACTGTATACTACTATACTTCAATCAAAATATATCATATCTCATATACCGTACAGTGGGGTACAAAAGTATATGTATCTCAAATGGGGTATGAGATCACTTTAATATATACACATTAAATAATAATCAGTTTTTTTTATTATTTCAACCTTGAAATAAACCGAACATTTTAGGATTTTAAAACAAAGATCAGTTATGATTTAAAATGATTAAGAAATACATAAGATTATGCACTATTTCTGGGTCACTAATCAAATAAAATTTGTGACATTGATCATATGACACTTTTGTACAAAATGCCAGAAGATCTTGCTTCCTATTTTAAAATGCAATGTATTCCTGTGATGGCAAATCTGAATTTTCATAACTCCAGTCTTCAGTGTTACATGATCATTCAGAAATTGTTCAAATATGCTGATTTGCTGCTCAAGAAACATTTATAATTACTAATGTTGAAAACTGTTGTGCTGCTTAATATTTTTGTGAAAACCGTGATGCATAATTTAGTAGTAGGAAATTACTAGTCATCCAATTTTTTATATTAGCTTTGCATTCTGTTAATTTTGTGAATTGGTAAGTTTCGTCAGGGCGCAAAGAAATATACAGGTCCTTCTCAAAAAATTAGCATATTGTGATAAAGTTCATTATTTTCCATAATGTAATGATAAAAATTTAACTTTCATATATTTTAGATTCATTGCACACCAACTGAAATATTTCAGGTCTTTTATTGTTTTAATACTGATGATTTTGGCATACAGCTCATGAAAACCCAAAATTCCTATCTCAAAAAATTAGCATATCATGAAAAGGTTCTCTAAACGAGCTATTAACCTAATCATCTGAATCAACTAATTAACTCTAAACACCTGCAAAAGATTCCTGAGGCTTTTAAAAACTCCCAGCCTGGTTCATTACTCAAAACCGCAATCATGGGTAAGACTGCCGACCTGACTGCTGTCCAGAAGGCCATCATTGACACCCTCAAGCGAGAGGGTAAGACACAGAAAGAAATTTCTGAACGAATAGGCTGTTCCCAGAGTGCTGTATCAAGGCACCTCAGTGGGAAGTCTGTGGGAAGGAAAAAGTGTGGCAAAAAACGCTGCACAACGAGAAGAGGTGACCGGACCCTGAGGAAGATTGTGGAGAAGGACCGATTCCAGACCTTGGGGGACCTGCGGAAGCAGTGGACTGAGTCTGGAGTAGAAACATCCAGAGCCACCGTGCACAGGCGTGTGCAGGAAATGGGCTACAGGTGCCGCATTCCCCAGGTCAAGCCACTTTTGAACCAGAAACAGCGGCAGAAGCGCCTGACCTGGGCTACAGAGAAGCAGCACTGGACTGTTGCTCAGTGGTCCAAAGTCATTCGGAAATCAAGGTGCCAGAGTCTGGAGGAAGACTGGGGAGAAGGAAATGCCAAAATGCCTGAAGTCCAGTGTCAAGTTCCCACAGTCAGTGATGGTCTGGGGTGCCATGTCAGCTGCTGGTGTTGGTCCACTGTGTTTTATCAAGGGCAGGGTCAATGCAGCTAGCTATCAGGAGATTTTGGAGCACTTCATGCTTCCATCTGCTGAAAAGCTTTATGGAGATGAAGATTTCGTTTTTCAGCACGACCTGGCACCTGCTCACAGTGCCAAAACCACTGGTAAATGGTTTACTGACCATGGTATTACTGTGCTCAATTGGCCTGCCAACTCTCCTGACCTGAACCCCATAGAGAATCTGTGGGATATTGTGAAGAGAAAGTTGAGAGACGCAAGACCCAACACTCTGGATGAGCTTAAGGCCGCTATCGAAGCATCCTGGGCCTCCATAACACCTCAGCAGTGCCACAGGCTGATTGCCTCCATGCCACGCCGCATTGAAGCAGTCATTTCTGCAAAAGGATTCCCGACCAAGTATTGAGTGCATAACTGAACATAATTATTTGAAGGTTGACTTTTTTTGTATTAAAAACACTTTTCTTTTATTGGTCGGATGAAATATGCTAATTATTTGAGATAGGAATTTTGGGTTTTTATGAGCTGTATGCCAAAATCATCAGTATTAAAACAATAAAAGACCTGAAATATTTCAGTTGGTGTGCAATGAATCTAAAATATATGAAAGTTTAATTTTTATCATTACATTATGGAAAATAATGAACTATCACAATATGCTAATTTTTTGAGAAGGACCTGTAGAGCTGAGTATCATCAGAGTAACAGTGGAAACTAACGCCACGCTTCCTAATGATATCTCCCAAGGGTAGCTTGTACAGAGTGAAAAACAACCGTCCTAGTACTGAGCCTTGCAGTACTCCATACTTAACTTGTGATCAGTATGACATTTCTTCGTTTACTGCAACAAATTGATAACGGTCAGATAAGATAACAGTCTATTCAAAAGAATGAATAGCAAGTTCAAAAGAACAGAATTTATTTGAAATAGAAATCTTTTGTAACATTATTAATGTCACTTTTGCCACTTTCCTAGCTGAATAAAGGTATTCATTTCTTTAAAAAAAAAAAAAAAAAAGTTTACTAACTCCAAACTTTTGAACAGCATAGTGTACATTCTTCAATTCACCATTTCAAATATTTACAGAAAAAATATAGGTAAACCAAGTGATTCTGAATTGGACAGTCAAGGGAGGGAATGATATTCTAACTAGTTATACTAACAAATTAGTATTCATTATTCTCCATTAATGTCAATTTAGTTAAGCAAGTCCATTCTAATCATGTTACACATGCATTTTTTCCATGTCTAAAAGCATGTTATGTTTCCATTGATTCCATTTCCCATTTTTCTTTCACGCTTGATTATGTTGAGGTCAAGGTCGTGGGGTAGCACTGTGTGTGTGGCCAAGCGGAGAAACAGATGCTTCTCTGGTGAGCTGTGATCATTAGAAGTAGTGGCAGAGCAGGTCTCTGGAGGGCCAAACACAAATCTGAGCCGTTCTCCAGGAAGCAGAGATGAGGGAAGAAGCTGATTAACCTGTTTATCAGACCTCAGGGACATTATCTCATTAAACCAGTCAATGAGATTTAACCCAAGCGCTATACAACCTGAGTGTTAAAGTATTGACAAAATACTTTGCAAAGTCCCCATCCCCCTAAACAGCAAATTGGTTCAATTCAGATGGATTGCAACACTGTCATACTAAATTAACTGATATTGGTGATTTTGTGAACACAATGCAGACTTACAATATACCATACACACATGATGTCACCATGCAAGTAAAGGGAATAGTGCCCATGGGATTAAGGGTCCTGCTCAAACAAACAAAACACCCTTTGCATGTTCAAACCTGCCACCTTTTGGATTTTTAACCACTAGTCAGTCCCAATGATCTGTTTGAATCCTAAATCATCAGAATTTTTGAACAGATGGTGAATATCTTTCAGTATTTGGATAACCAGAACTATTTCTGTAAAAACACACAAACATTTATCACAACGTATGGCCATATGGCCGACCCAGTCCACACAACCCCACGCAAACATATGTTCACTTATATAACCTTTACTCCCTACCTGACAGCAGCATGGGATCCTTGTCGACGGATTTGGTTACGTGATCAGACTCTCCGGTGAGGGAGCTCTCATCGATCTTGAGGTCGTTCCCTTGGATGAGAACACCATCCGCAGGCAGGAGGTCGCCTAGGAGACCCCAGAGTGACAGCAACAGATCAATTACATTTACATTTACATTTATGCATTTGGCAGACGCTTTTATCCAAAGCGACTTACATTGCATTATACTATACATTTGTATCTAAGTCTTAGCAGCTTTGAATACTACTTCCTCTAAGAGCCAAAATGAAGTAACCAAATAAAATAAAATGTATTCAAAGGCATCTTCGCATTCCTATATATATATATAGGAATGTAAGAATACATTGAATATGCATATATTCTTAGGATAATTGTATGGATTTTAAAAAGATTCTAAATTTATATGCACATTATTTACATTATTTTTTTAGTATTTGAATATGAAAGGCCAAATTACTCAATTAAATCATTAAATACATTTTGAAATATTCAAATAAATGTTTAAATACAATTAAATTCTTAATAAAATAAAAAAAATTCAATTAATTATTAAATCAGCAAACAAATTAATAATACCTTTTATTTCATTTTAGCATTTGTTTGCGCTCATTTTTAGCATTATTTGTGGATTGCTTTTTCATTTAAGCACAAGCTTGTGTCATTTCATTTTCAGGGTTATGGTTGTCTGCACATCACTCAACAATAGTGGGCGTCACCTTTAGTTTAGATGCATTTCCACGAATCGTTCTTTTGAACTGGTTCTTTTTAGTGAGCTGTTTGAATCAGTTCCCCAAATCAGACTGAACCGTCTGAAGCAGTTTGCGGGCCGGCTCATGTCAGCACAGATCTACAAGTTACTGAGTCAAAGCTCACTTTCAGACATGCCTGACAGTCACTGTCAAAAAATGAGCCAATGGTCCTATGATGCCGGTTTTTGCCAACTCATTCACTCCAGTTAGTCCAACAGTACCAAACTGAGAAGAGTACGGACATGTCCCACATGCTGAGAAATGTCTCCGATGTCTCTTGCTGAAAAGCATAAAACATAAATAAAACATATTGAAAATATAACAGTGATCCGATGGCAGTAGTTCTCGAGTCAATAGCAGTACTCTGATAGCTGTTCTCTCTTGAGTCAAGAGTCGGTTAATGGTTACAGTTCAGACGTGTCTGTGAAGAACCGATGAGCTGCTGATATGAACATATGTGTGAACGAGCATTTGAACTGAATGAGGGGGCGAAATGAAAGGGTTTTTTTGTGGTTTCTCATGGTTTTTGTAAAAAAAAAAAAAAGTGATTTGATTAAGACTAATTGATTCACTTTATATGCTTTAGACATGTAAAACAACCACTTTTCACATCATTGTTGGGTTCTATAATAATAGAATTGCATATAAGTGACATCATTGCATTATTACATTAACAAACTAGTGAATTGGTTCATTGAAATGAACTGTCCAAAAGAACCAGTTCGCTGAAAAGAATCGGACTTCCCATCACAACCACAACCATGAAAATTAAATGACACATGCTCGTGTTTAAATGAAAAAGCAATCCAAAAATAATGCTAAAAGTAAGCGCAAACAAATGCTAAAATGAAATAAAAGGTACATTTATCAATTTGTTTGGTGATTTAAAAATTAATTGAATGATTTTTATGTTTTATTAATTTAATTATGCATTTAATAATTTATGTAAATATTTCACCATTTATTTAATGATTTAATTTTGAGTAATATATTTATAAACAGTTTATGTAAAAAACACTTTAAATTATACATTGTTTATATTTAATTAATTGTATAAATTATTTATTGACTCATTAAGAATTTAAGTGAACATTCATTTAGCAGGTACTAAAGAGTACTAGAGATGTTAAAGTTTTTAATAAAGGATCACCTGAAGTGGGGCTCACACCGCCCAAATTTATGAGCCATGTATTCATTCATCATTAATTCATAAAAGTTTGTTGCATGCAAGATGCTTTTTATAAAAGACAAGTTGAGGAGCCAGTTTTGAACTCTACTGACCATATTTGACTTGGGCAACATCCCCCACCACCATCTCAGCCACGGGGATTTGAATGACCGTGCCGTTCCGCACCACAGCGAAGCGTTGCTCCTGCTCGATACGGCTCTGCAGGCCACGGAACTGCTTTTCTTTGCTCCAGTCATTAAACGCCGTAACCAGCACCACGCAGAGCACAGAGAGCAGGATAGCTGCACCCTCGATCCAGCCCGCCTCCGCCTCTCCCTCGTCCTCCGCACCTGCACTCACATTACTACATGCTGGAGAGAGAGAGAAAAGAGAGAGTCAGAGATGGAAAGGTAAAAATGTGTGGGAGGACAGAGAGTTTGAGTGTCTACTTGTGATCCTTTATGTTCTTTTATCTATCCATCCCTCTCTCACTCCATTCCTTCTATTCTTTGATTTCTTAGCTATCCATGCAACTATACACAGATATGAGAAGGTTACTTTAAAAATGCATTAAAGGGTTAGTTCACCCAAAAATGAAAATTCTGTCATTAATTACTCACCTTCATGTCGTTCCAAACCCATAAGACTTTTGTTCATCTTCGGAACACAAATTAAGATATTTTTTATGAAATCTGAGATTTCTGTCCCTCCATAGACAGCTAAACAACTTACACTGAAGCTTCAAAAAGTTCATAAAGATATCGTAAAACTAATCCATATGAATTGAGCAGTTTAGTCCAAATTTCCTGAAGAGACTCGATCACTTTATATGATGAACAGATTTAATTTAGGCTTTTATTCACATATAAACATTCATCAACACACACATCAGATATGGTAAACGGAAGCTCAAGCATGTTTGCTCAATGTGTGCGAGAACCAATGAAGTTCATTCTCGTCTTACGCAGCACGTTTGAGCTTCCGGAAGAGATTTGTTCTTGCGCGTGAATCAGGTTCGGTTGAGCTTCAGTTTATGTTCGCTGATCAATGTTTATACATGAATAAAAGCCTAAATTCATTCTGTTCATCATATAAAGCGATCAAGTCTCTTCAGAAAATTTGGACTAAACCACTCAATTCATATGAATTAGTTTTACGATCTCTTTATGAAGCATCAAAGTTTCGGTTACGTAGCTGTCTATGGAGGGACCGAAAGCTCTCAGATTTCATCAAAAATATCTTAATTTGTGTTCCGAAAATGAGCGAAAGTCTTATGGGTTTGGAGAGAACATGAGGGTGAGAAATTAATGACAGAAATTTCATTTTTGGATAAAAATGACCCTTTAAAAAGTAACAAGAGCCTTACCAAAAATATGACAAAAATAGACAAAGATATGCTAAAATGATTTAAAATATCATATCACGTTTTTCCTGAGCTTCCGATTAATGGCCAGCAATCCCTTTTGTAGATAGATTATGTTTGAATTTGATCATTTTTACTATTTTATCACTGAATACTTAAAACCAAGTCACCTTCACTGTCCCCTCCTGGCGGCTGGTAAAAGGACAGTCCGAGGGAAATAATGGCCGCAATTTCCAGGATTATGAGAGTAACATCCTGTAGAGCCTCCCACACGAGCTGAAGGAAGGTCTTGGGCTTCTTAGGAGGGATGAAGTTCATTCCAAACACCTGCCGACGTTTCTCCAAGTCCGCAGGATTGTCCGATAGTCCTTTTGAGAAGGAAAGATGGCAGTAAAAGTCATTGCTACCTCTCAAATTTTACTAACAAACAGTGATTTAGTGAGACATTTAAAAGTTGGTATATTATGTCAGTAAATTAAATGTAAAATAACCACCAAACTGTCAACCTGTAAAGCCTGAAACATTTTCAGCATTTTTTTCCCCTCCAAATTTAACAGGATTTGTTTTAGTGCCGAAATAGTCAGCCCAAGAACATTTATACTCCTGTAAATAAGACTTATGGTGCTAAAATACCTAAACTCATTCATTATTAGGTTTTATTCTCCATGCAAATGCTTTTGAGTACTTCCTGGATGCTCAATAGTCATCACTCAAATCTGTTAGCACCAATCCCTGACCTCTTAGGGTGGCAGGAAGGGAGGGGAGAGGACATTACAAGAGAACACAGGGCACAGATGGTTAAGTCAGTGTGTTTCGGATGCACCACAGGGTGTGATTTTTGGCAGCAAGACCCAGACAGACTGTCACGCTCCCTGAATCCTCACCCTGCCAATCATCACCTGCTGCCCCTGGCAACCTCTCATCTCCCACCAGAGCTTCCCTTTCACTCACTGTAAAGCCTAATTGAGTTACTCCAATGGTTTGTAGGAAATCATTTCCCTTACTCATACCAATTGCCCCGAATAATTCATTCAGTCTCTGTTCGTGGCACAATATTTGCAAGTAAATTAAGACAACCAAGATATGCCAACGCAATCCTCTTTCTACAGACTACCAGAATTGAAAGACTTTTGCAGTACATCCAGCCCTTTCTTCTACCCTTTCATCTTTCCATCCGTGCCCGTAAGCTTCTCTTTTTGTATCCCTGTCATGGTTTCTGAAGAGAGGTTTTTCAAAGAGCAGCATTAAAGGAGGAGAAAGAGCTTCACAATAAACTTAAAGTAACCTCATCGTGGCTGCCAAATAGCGATGTAGGCAGACCGCATGACTTGGTCTGAAAGCAAGTGGTCAGAACAAGATGCGAATCAATGTGATTATCAGAGCGCAAAGTAGATCATCTACCCAGAATAGACACAGCAATAAAAGATTCAGAGCAAAATAATTCTTAAATTCCTTTAATAGTTAAACACAAACTAAATTTTGTGGTTTTATTTAGTAAAGTATACCTGATTCAGGTAGTCAGGTATAGTATTTTAGCCTTTAGTTAAATATGATTGTTATTTTTATTTCTTATGCATGATATTTTTGTTTCTTATGCATATGTTGTGATCATTTTAATTCCCTTTCTATGTAAAGCACTTTGAATTACCACTGTGTATAAAATCTGGTATATAAATAAACGTGCCTTGCCTTGATCATTCAAAGCATGAAATAACAGGAATAAAAACTATTTTAAGTTTTTATTTACAATTCTATAAATAAAATTCCCTGCTGGGGGAATGATCTGCCTCACTCAACCTGAGCATTTTCAAGAAATGGCTAAAGATGCATCTTTTTTTGTCAACACTTCACCTATTCATACCATATATTCTATTTATATTTTCCATTTAAGGCCCGTTCACACCAAGAATGATAACTATAATGATAACTATATTTGCGTCCACACCAACGAACGATAACGGTCTTTTTATTCTAAGCTCCTGCTGCGGTTTCAAAGTGTGTACAATATGTTCTTGCTGTTCTTGTTGCATTATTTTAACCAGCAGATGTCCTCAGCATGCTATGTTTCGAGTGAATCTAGCTAGTGTAATCGATCTAATCTAACAGTGAATTTAGCTGACGAAGTCAATATAGTGGAATAAAAACAACACCTAGTCTTTTTCACCGCAACTTCAAAGGGAGCAAGACAATGTTGTCGAAACTAGCGCTGGATACCTGAGGTAATTTTATGTTACACTGTTTGCTAGTCTGGCATAATGATCTCATCATTAAATACTTCTCACCATTAAATACTTCTCACCATTTATTCCGAGGGTATGACCGATTGTTTTCCATATATCCATTTTCTTTAAAGTATCCTTGAAAAGGGTGTTTAACTTGTCAAACAGTGGTGGCTTTTTCTGGACCTCGGCAATTAACTTCTCCAATGTCATCTGCCATTTTAAATGCGCAAGCCCTTAAATTAGAATGGATTCTGATTGGCTGTCAGTGTTTTATTGTTCAACAGCAGGGAAAAAATCGTTCTGAAAGTGATCCCAACGATATTGTTTCTCTATATCGTTATAGCTGTGGTGTGGACAGTGCTATTCTTTTATATTTAGAACAATTTTTAGAACTATATCTTTATCGTTATCTTTACAGTTATCGTTTTTGGTGTGAACGGGCATATTACATATAATATTTAAAAAAAAATTTTTATATATATATATAAATACATATATATAAATTGCCCTTTTGATGGCTTAATTGCTTCTTTTGTTCTCCTCATTTGAAAGTCACTTTGGATAAAAGCGTCTGCTAAATGATTAAATGTAAATGCAATATCAACACTGGTATGCTCCTTTTTTTTTTTTTTACCTATAAAGCTTTATAATAAAACATGAAAATGTGTTTGAAAAATCATGAATTTCCCCTAAAAATCCCATGATGTTGCATAAAGACACATAGGGAGATGTTCTGAAACACTAGGACTTAAATTTTTTAAAATAAAAAACTGCTGCAAAGAGAAAAACAGTTTTACAGAAAGATGCTCTCGTCTGATAACATGGGCAATGCCTGCTTTCAAAAGCAGATAAAGGTGTCTGGCATTTGGTATTCTTTCTGTGAAGACGGGCTAGTTTTTGAAAAGGAGTGTTAGTGAATACAAGGATTTACAGGAGTTCTGTCATTATTTACTCATCCTCCGGTCATTCCAAACATCTATAACAGATTTTTCTTCTGCTGACCACAAAAGGAGCAGTTTTGAAGAACTGAACTGGTTGCTCATTCACATGCAATTACAAAGAAAGGGGACTTAATCTTTCAAGCTTTAAATAGGACACAAAAGCACCATGAAAGTATCATAAAATGGTCCATAGAATTTGTGCATGACATTAAAGTCTATAACAGCTTAAATTTTGGTCCGTTCCTGAGACGAAATTATTGTACGGCTACAGAAGACCTATATGAATACGTTGCACAAGTCTAATGGACCACTTTTACGATACTTTTATGGTGCTTATGCATCTTTTCTGATAAAAGCCTCAGTCCCCATAGGGACTAACTGCAAGGTACACAGCAATCAGTAAAATTCTCCATTTGCTTTCCACGGAAGAAATAAAATCATACCATTTTGAATGACCTGAGAGTGAGTAAATGATCCCTGAATTTTTACAATAGCTGAATAGCTTCTTTAATAGCTGAAAATGTCTGTATGTTTCAGGATGCGCATGTGATCTTATGTAATTTAGCAAGTGATATGGTCACATGTTCAAACTAGTGCTACTCACCATCTGCAGGTGAAGTCTTGAGTCTGTGACAGAGGGTTTCTGTATCTGTGAAGTTCTCCTGGATCTTCTGCAGGGCCTCGGCTCCCCTGAGCTCCATCAGCGAGCACAACTCATCCACTGACACCCCGAAATCCCCCTCTTGGCCTCCTCTGTCCATCCCTGGCTTCTTAGGGTGGAACTCTACCGTGCTATTGCCCAGATCCCCCATGATGGTGTGTTGGTTTTGGAAGACTGGCAGCTTTTAACGCTATAAGCTAAGAAATGGGTACCTGGGAAAATGTGTTATCTCTTTTGTCCTATTTATATTCCTCCTCACCTATTTCTAAGATGTTCTCTAGGTAGTTCTCCATATTGAGACATGAATTGTCAGGTTATTTGGGGTTTTCTATTCTATGGTGTGGTAGCAGGGGTTCCCCTGAAATATCCCCCCATAAAGAAAAAATCAGCAAATAAAGTGGTAGCCATTGTGCCAATCCATCGAGACCAAATTAAGCAAGTGTTACTGATTATTAAACAATAAAGGGGATCTAGTGACACAGGAATAATGTCGGTAAATAACCTGATGGGAAAAAAAAGAAAAGAAAAAAGAATATTAAACATTCATCTCTGAACTTGCTCAAACCAAAAACACAGACAGCTGTGAAATCCAAGTGATCAAGACGCCAGCTTAAAATCTTGAGAAAAAATAGACGCATGCATGACTTTTACAAATTTATTTAATAAAAAATGTATGTTATGGAAATAAAATTTATCAAAATCATTATTATCATATAATAATAATAAAAAACAGCTACACAATGATTTGAGATGAAAATATTAAAAACTAAAAGTTTTTTACAGGCGCATTAATCACAGGTTAATAACCATTATCACAAAATTAGAAAATAGCTACAAAAATGATTTGAGAAGAATTGATTGAAATATTAAAAACTATATATAAAAAAATAAAATGTATAATAGAATTTTTATAAGAAAAAAGAATTTTGCATGAAGTGGTATAAAGTTGTTTTTAATATGCTATTTAATGGCTTTTCAACACTTTAAACAGTAGCTGAAATCGAAAAGGCAACTTACAAAAATATCAAATTATTTTGGCTTGCATGAAATTTTAAAAAAATGTGAATGAATCATGTCAAATTTAAGCATACAAAACACGTGACCACTTATCTCGACATTAAAAAGTTGAATATCCATGTCCTGGGTACAACCTTTCATCTGTCTGCCTTCATAATATATTAAAACAGATCTGCGTGTTAGTATTATTTTATTTATGCGTTCACTTGTTTACCCAGCAGTTAGTTATTGCGACGACTAGTCCTGGTATCTCCTAGACTACTTAACCTTTTATTTAAACCTACCTCTCCTAGATTTCATTATAAACATATTTGTTAGATTTTTACCTCATGATAACGTTTAAAAGTCGACGAAATGATTTAAACGTCTCGAAATGTGGAGGTGGCATTTTGCTCACCGAGGAGTCACAGGTGTAGGTAGTTTGTGGGAAACAAGTATCCAAGTGTTCATCATGCACACCTACTGCAATGGATTGTTTACATAATATCCGATGGAAACCGAGGACAATTACTTCTTATCTAAACGCCTTTTGAAATACTCTCTCTTGATAAAAGCGTTATGTGCGCCTCTCCCCAACCCATGTATGTACTTTACAGTGCCGCCTCTCGACGCAAAATCTGCCTTCACTCAGTACGAGACGCCTGCGCATGCGCACATAAACACTTGCCCAATCCCACTGCAGAACAGATTTACGAAGGCAGCACTACCAGCCATCAGGCCTGCAATTTTGGATGACATTACAATCCGCTTGAGCTCTGCGCCTCCATTTCCCTGCTGTGACACCAACTTTACTGAACATTTAAACCCATAATCTGTGTGCGCGCCTCCTCGTCTTTTATTAAAAATGGCCAGAAGATTCCTCAACAAACATGCTCTTTAAACAAGATGATGCCCTTTCCTGGTAACCTTCAGGAATCAGATGTTCACCTTGGTCCACTGTACAGCTGCTCAGAGCTTATGACAGAGCCTGTAGCATTTGTGTTATGATTTTTTCGGGTTAATCACGCTAAAACAAATGTATATTAAAAACATTTAGAGGGGATTAAAATTAGATGCTGCACAAACCGACCAGACAGCAAGGTTACATCCATCACCTGCTTTTCAGTCTACCCAAAACTACTTTTTTTAAAATCTATACAGGATCTAGAGATAAGCTACACAGCTCTTAATTAAGTTTATGGCACAATAATGATGATTAATATTTTTAAATAAATGTTAAAGTGTTAAGAATACAAGTCCTGTCAAATGTTTGATTATAATACTGTGTAATTATTTTTTATTATTATTAGCCTCTATATTTTTTCATTATTACAGTAAATTCTGTATTGCATTTTTATTTTAATGACATTAAAAACAATTGTTGAACAATACACTCATGACAAAATAAAATGTCATATTGGTGAATAATATGAGCATAAATATGCTGGGCATACTGTAAATGATGATGATAATTTCCATGCAATGCTTACATACTAATATTACATTAATAAAGCACTTTAATTATACATTAGCAGACACTCGACTGCAACAAATAGACAAACCCAACACAAAACATACCCTGCTGACACCTCAAGGCACTTGTGAACATGAACATATATATATATTCACTCACCGCGCAGGCCATGCTCCAAGGACATTTGACGTTGAGTCGGAAAAAGGCAGGAAAAACGGAATGATATCCAGTGATTTATCCTCAAATCATGCCCATCATGGAGAACACAAAAATGAAAGTCACATCATTTGACCTTTACGCTATTCCAAACGCAGATGATGCGCAACGGTGCAGAATAGAAATCAAATGAAGGGAGCAGGAGGCAGCAGACGGTGGTGACCACTTCATCTTATGCGGAAGAAAATCTGAATGATGCAGATGAGATTGTACCATGTCCGCATTAATTAATCTGTTAAATACGGCGTATTGTGCTGTCGGGAACGTAAAGGAGGGTCGTTTTGGTCACATCGTTGCTGTTATTTTTGGCGCTGATTGATAGAGTGATGGGTGAAGGAGAGATGTGGGTCTACATGCTGATGATGCCCGTTTGACGCGCATCTCGCGGTGATGGCAGCAGCAGCAGCAGCAGCATCCGAGCGCTGGAGGACGGGGGGTGGGGGAGGGGCGGATGAATAACCCTCGCGCTCCAAGCCTCTCGCTTCCCCCCCTCCCTCTCTCGCTCTCTCTCTCTCCGCAATCCTTTCCTTTTCCCGGTAAAGACGAATTCTACTATGGCGAAGGCTTGGTTTGAAATATTCATAACCCAGATTTTTGCCTCAGGAAGGTAACCAAGCAAGGTAACAACGCAACGTCAGCACGAATAATCAATATTCATAAGCAGAACATTCGGCATTGGGTGCTTGTCACGGTACGTTGGCATGATGTACTTAATATTCATGAAGCAGACATTCGGCATTGGAGGATTACCACGCTGCGTCAGCATGAACGTATTAATATACATGAGCTCATTTTGCATGTTAACACAAAAGAATCATGATACGCGACCAAAAAAAAGATAAGAAATTACAAAAAATGGCTACATTTTTTAAAATTTTGTTAAAAAAAAAACAAAAACACTAGATTTAGACAAATATTTGGCATAGCCAACATTAATTACTTAATATAACCTTCTGCATCCCTCTGTCCTCATACAAGGACATTATATTTTAGTGAATTTCTCTGACACCATACATGTCACATTTTTAAATCTGGATGTCCTGTAAAGATCACATTCAAGGCTTTTCAGAGAAACTAAGTGTTTGGAGGTTTCACCAGGACAGCAACTTCTCCTTGGTCTTTAAAGCTGCAGTCCGTAATTTTGCCTCTTTGTCGCCATCTCTGTTTGAAACCTTTAGGTGCGTTGTGCCTCGGCCCGGCTCCTCAGTGTGGATGAATCTAATGTTTGCTGTCATTCACCACATCGGTGTGGATACTGTACTTCGGAATCACAGATTGTAGTCTTGGAAGTATGACCAAAATAAGAATTTTCACCGGAGAATATCATCTGAACAAGTATGTAACAAATCTGCCACTTTTGTCTGACTGAGGAAAAAAAAAAAGCATTACAGTGAATTGCGCTGCCTGTGGTGATTAAATCTAAAGATCGCTTGGCTCATATTATGTCAAACCGTGCAAATTATTATTACTGTTATACTTTGTTCTCAAATTGTTAATGTTAACAACATCAGCATTGTGTGACAATCTAATCACTAACATTAATTTGTCATACCATACAATCCGCCATCAAAATAAGTTTCATTATTGCAACTGCTGTGTTATAAATCAACATCTCAGGAAAATGTTATGGGGTTTCTAATCAAAATATGACTTTCTGTTACAAAACAGGGCATTGATTTCATACATGTACTCAGTAGAGGACACCAAGATTTAAATCAAGTTTAAAAGGCATTTTAGAAGACATTAAATAGGGAAAGAAATTACATATACATATTCCTATGAAATATTAGATATTGTTATGAAAATGTTGCCAAATATCACTCCCATTATTACACTTCTTTTTTCATTACATGTTGTTCCAAGAACACATTAATATGCAAATTAGATACAGGGTATAGATACATTCCATTGAATGGGAAAACTCATGTATGGCAATTTTATTCACATATTGCATAAAGTAAAATGGTATATCAGTTCATTCCATTATATCTTTCATAACATAGTTGAGAATCATCTTTAAACAAAGTTTGGTTAAAAAAAACCTAGAAACCATAAAACTGATTGGCAAATGAAAAAAAATCCCATTGTTTTTTTATTTGTCCTGGTGTTCACTTGAGGACATAGCATTATATATGAATAAAGTACAAAATTCTATTTGTTTCTTATGCTCTAAACAATGTAATGACATGAAAAAATACTAAATTAAAAAAATTAAAAAAATTCCCCCCAGGTTTAGGAGGATAATAACAACAAAAAGAAACAAAAATAAAAGCATAGATAGAAGATATTACTTGCTTTATTTCATACACCTGTCTCTCTCTCTCCCGCTCGGCTGAGAATCTGAGCATTAATTATAAAGCGAGTGATCATGCAGTCTGCTGCCTGTAGCTCCATTAATAAAACATCCCGACAAAGGATTTGAGAAAGAGAGAGCCTTGGTTCAATTAATATTAATTTCAGTTCAAAGTACTTTATTTGTAGACTATGATTGTTCTGCATACAATATTGTCAAAATGCCAACACAACACAAAACACACACACACACACACTTCAATTTGTTCATTTTTGCTATTTTCATAACTTTCATAATTCATTCTTCTGTACGCTATTTTGTCTTTTTAACTTTGTATAAAATTCGTACTGATATTTCATTTTGTTACCATTACTAGTTTATTTGCACTTACATTGTGTAATTGTTGTCATTCATAAAGCACAGTAAACTGTATTTATGAGTGGGAAAGAGGGGTAAAAACACTAAGAATATATGACCTCTGTGTCTTTATATTGGCCACTTCAAATTATTTTAAGTAAGCCAAATTATTAAATAAATGAACGGACCAATGACCTGTTGACACATACTCTTGTGTGGACTGTGTTCATGTTCTGTAATGTTCTCCTCCATCCCACGTGAAATTTGTGACGTGTCAACCCCCTAGTGGAGAAGAATGGCATTGCATCCAGCAGCAACCATATCCTTGTGGCTGCGCAAGATATCTATGTGATTTCTGAAGCCAAGCTTGATGAAAGTTATGAATCTTGTAATGTATAAGCATTTCATTTATTCTTGGATGATGCAAGAAGGCGACGCCCCACCCCCACGCAGTATGCGACTAGAGAGAATAATGCGTAAAGAAAGTTGGAAAGTGTTCTTATATCCACATCTACTGGCATCCTTATAGACGGCTATACAAACATGCATGTGAGAACTATTACAACAGGGATCGACATTACAAATCTAAGTCTTTTACAAAGCAATGAGCTGTTATCTTACACAAGGACTGTAGGCTATAGCTATTTTATTAGTGCAGTCTTACTCTACTGAGGTGAAAGCATTACCTATGCCAAATAAGATACTGGATTGACCTTGAAATACTGAAATTTTTTTACTTTATCCAGTAGGATATTGTTTTAAGAAGGTTCTTGTTTAACTGGCTCTAAATTATGATAGATTTTCACGTTTGCACTTCTTTTGGATTATTTGACAAGTCAGAAGTGGAACAATGTGCATTTTGCCAACACTTGTGATTTGGTTCCACGCTCCATACTTTTTCTCAAAGGCCTGTTTTAATGAGTTAGATTCAAATAAAAGGTTTTAACGAGGGTGGAATGTGCTGTACCCTATGTAATCCCCTGACATAATCTGTTTGTGGGCCTGCCCCTCTCTCTTTCTTTCTTCCACTAAACACATGATTCAGATCAAGCCCCCTTTTGAGGCTAGGCTAAATAAACGCACAGAGGAAGTACAATTCTGGACCAAAGTTCAAACCTCATTCTGATGGCAGTCCGGTATTTATGCTAGTCACCACTTTTAAAACAAGAAATATGCAATGAAAACATAAGTGAAGGACCTTGCTCACTCTTGGCAATACACTGTCACACGCCTGCCTGCCAGATCAGGAATAAAACCTGCACTGTTGGGACATTCTTCCACATTGCAAAACTTCTCTTCAGGACATCGCCAAGGACAAGGTACAATGTCTCATTCTACATGTTTGTGTGTTTTAAAATGTTTCATTTTGCAGTAGTAGTTCAGTCAATGTAAATATCATTGTAAAGAGATAATGGAGACTATTGCACAATGTCATTCAGAACAATGTACACAGTAATTTTTTATATTAGTTACACAGTAATATACATATTTGTGCAAATCACTAAATTGCTTCCACTGTGCAGCCTATTTAACAGTACACAGGTTTTGATGCTCAAGTCATTGGTATGCAAAAGCTTAATCTTGGATGAAAAGCCTTTACATAACTATTTAGCATACATGTGAGGGAAATATGTCTGTGTTTAGATAGTTACGTGATCTATGTTCTCTAGTCTAGCACTATCTAGTAGTTTCTCACATGCAAACAGTGAACTCATAAAACTGTACATGTGTCCAACTGAGATCTTGAAGCAGATCTCAGTTCATTAACTAACGTTATTCTGAACCTGTATGACTTTTTTTTTCTACTGAACACAAAAATTATATATATTTTTTCAAAGTCCAAGGGGTCCAAACAATATTGTAAATGAAAAAATAATGAGTAAATGAAAAAATACTTTTTAGCTTTGGGTAAATTATCCCTTTAAAACACAAATACAAAGTTCACAAAGTCTACAAAGTTCAGTTACTGTAACTTAGCATTAGTTTCTAATTTACAAGCTTAAGCTTTTCTTTTTTTTTGCATTGGTGATATTTTGATCTACAATTGCAAAAAGTCAAGAATTTCAATGTGTTTCCCATTCAAAATGATTGACTAATCAAACATACATTTTCAGACAATGCTGCGGCATCCCCAGATCTTTGTCCTTGTTGTCTTCCTTTGGAGTCTCCCACTACTTTCCCTGGCTGGGAAGATCCTAGTGTACCCTGTGGATGGAAGCCACTGGCTTAACATGGACATTCTGCTACGAGAGCTTCATCAGCGAGGTCACAAACTGACAGTGGTCCGTTCTGCCAACAGTTGGTACATCCCAGAGAACACCACACACTACACGCCCATCACCGTCCATGTTGAGCACCTCAGCAGCCTGGAGGACCCCGAGTACATGGCATCCTTTCTTAGGAGAAACATTGACATTCAAAGAGGGGAAGGATCAGTTTTGTCATTCATTGCCCTACAGAAAGAAACCATTACTCTTTTAGAAGAGTCTCACAATTCTTCTGCTGAGATGGTGAGGATCATCCTAGAAGACAAAAAGCTTATAAAAACACTCAAAGAGTCCAAGTATGATTTGATGCTGACCGATCCTGGTTTTGCAGGAGGGGTCATATTGGGTGCGTACTTAGGTCTACCAATGGTGTTCAACGTACGATGGATAACAAACGGAGAGGGGCACTTTGCAATTGCACCCTCACCGCTTTCTTACATCCCAACTATCGGATCCAGAGTAACGGACAAAATGAGCTTTGCGAATAAAATGAAAAATCTCTTGCATTTTGGAATCGGCCAATACATAGACCACATGCTCACAAGGCCCCTTTATCAAGGAGTTATCAGCAAATACATAAACCCCAACTCCAATGTCTACACTCTGATCCAAGGAGCGGATTTGTGGCTCATGCGAGTTGATTTTGTATTCGAGTTCCCTCGTCCTACTATGCCCAATGTGGTCTACATTGGAGGTTTCCAGTGCAAACCCTCAAAACCTCTACCAGATGATTTGGAGAAGTTTGTCGAGAGTTCTGGAGAGCATGGGGTGGTGATCATGTCTTTGGGTACTCTGCTTGGAAGTCTGGTTCCTGACATATCTGAGGTCATCGCCTCTGCCTTCGCTCGCTTGCCGCAAAAGGTCATTTGGAGGCACGTAGGGGAAAAGCCATCTACGTTGGGGAAAAACACACTTATTGTGGAATGGTTGCCTCAGAATGACCTTCTAGGCCATCCTAAAACTAAAGCTTTCGTCACCCATGGAGGAACGAATGGAATCTACGAGGCTATTTACCATGGCGTGCCGATGCTTGGACTCCCGCTCATTTTCGACCAATTCGACAACATGATACGCCTGGAAGCCAGAGGGGTGGCTCAAGTGCTTGACGTCGCAACCCTGGATGTAGATACCCTAACGCAAGCCCTGAGGGACATACTGGATGAAAATCAACCGTACCAGAAGAACACGCGCAGAATGTCAAGTCTACATCGTGACACACCGCTTAAGCCAATGGACAGCGCCATCTTTTGGCTGGAGTTTGTCTTGAGGCATAAGGGTGCGGCGCATTTGCGCACAGAGTCCTACAAGCTTCCTTGGTATTCCTACCACTGCGTGGATGTGTTAATGTTGATAGTGAGTTTGTTTACGGCAGTCTGTCTGATCTTGGTCTTGATGAGCAAGGCATTGCTTAAAGTTTTTGTCAGGAAAAGAAAGGCTAAAAAAGAGTAGACATTTTTGGTAATTTTTTTGGCTATAGGGTGATATCATTAATGCTGCTGTATGTAATTTCTGCACCACTTCCAATGGGTTAAGGTTTGGTTAGTTTGAATGGCCTTGTAGCTGGTAGATGCTCAACCATCTGGCTGAAAAAAAAACATCTTTCTCCATTAATAATTTTGCAAGCAACATTTAAATTGTAAATATATCAATTTAACCAATGCCCAGTTCACGAGTTCACACTTATATATAATTGGATAGAGTAAAAGAGCATGAGTATTTGGCGTGCTGACTGAGGGGAGGGTTCTGAGCTTGGAATTTGGCCTAAACTAAGAGTACTGCCCCCCTTGTATACCTGGCTTGGATAGGAAGGAGGGTGCTGGAGGGATGCAGAAAAATGTTGAAGAACGTATGCGAGTCGGCTATGTATATATGCCTCCTCTCATGCTGATTGGATAGATAATTTGAACATTTTCCTCTTAAACTTTGTTAAAGGGTTAGTTCTCCCAAAAATGAAAATTCTGTAATTAATTACTCACCCTCATGTCGTTCCACGCCCGTAAGACCTACGTTTATCTTCGGAACACAAATGAAGATATTTTTTCATAAAATCCAATGGCTCAGTGAGACCTCCTTTGCCAGAAAGATAACACTTTCAGTGCCCAGAAAGCTACTAAAGACGTATTTAAATCAGTTCATGTGACTACAGTGGTTCAACCTTAATGTTATGAAGCGATGAGAATACTTTTTGTACGCCAAAAATAAATAAATAAATAAATTCAACAATATCTAGTGATGGGCGATTTCAAAACACTGCTTCATGAAGCTTCGAAGTGCCAAAGTCACGTGATTTCAGTAAACGAGGCTTTGTTACGTCATAAGTGTTTTGAAATTTCAATGGTTCACCACTGGGGGGCGTGACTTTGGCAGTTTGATACACGCTCCGAACCACTGATTCGAAACAAAAGATTCATAAATCTTTGAAGCTTAATGAAGCAGTGTTTTGAAATCGCCCATCACTAGATATTGTAGAATATAATATAAAGTCGTTATTTTGTTTTTTTGGTACATAAAAACTATTGTCGTCGCTTCATAACATTAAGGTTGAACCACTGTAGTCACATAAACTGTTTTAAATACGTCTTTAGTAGCTTACTGGACATTGAAAGTGTTAATTGTCTTGCTGGTAATGCAGGCCTCACTGAGCCATCGGATTTGATCAAAAATATCCTAATTTGTGTTCCGAAGATGAACGAAGGTCTTACGGGTGTGGAACAACATGAAGGTGAGTAATTAATGACAGAATTTTCATTTTTGGGTAAACTAACCCTTTAATAAAACATTTGTTGGAAGGCTCTTAAAAAGCATGAAATGGACATTCTTCATTTCTGCTGCCTTTCACAGCTAAGTTTAGTCACTACAAAAAAAGGTAGTCCCACCTCAAACTTTTGGTTGGGACAATGTTGCTTGGCCAGGCAGTTCAATCAAACAGAGCAATGTTTTGATGGTGCCACAGAGCTGCGTTTGGACTTTAGGAAAATAAATTTTGAATGGCTAACTTTACACACATCTGCTTTTAAGGCTTATACGAATATATTTGGTCAATTAATGTGTTGCTAACAGTATAATTAAATTTTTTTTAAAAAAGGAACTGCAACGGATTGTGTTTTTCAAATTGTTTTATTGATTTGTACAGACATTGAATGAACCAGCTGTCTATTTTGCACGTAAATATTTCACTTAACACAACCACTGGCATGGTCAACAAAAAATAAAATTATTCAAAAAACAGAGTCATAATGTGACAGATGGCCGATGACGCCGATGCTCCTACATTTTGGAATGGTGTATTACTATATATGGTTACAATAGGTGAAATACTTTAGAGTAAAAAATAAAGTGCTCCGTCTTCATCTGTTCTACTGTGTCACTTTGAGAATACTCATCTCACCTCTCCAAAAAGTAGCAATCCCATTTCTTTCTCTATGAAAAACAAAGTGTAAAAAAGGTTAGAAATGTCTAGATATTTCAAATCTACAGACCACAGCTCAATTGTCACTGTGTGATATTTAAGGGGATCAATGTCATATACATGCAAGATATAAAGACAAACACTTGAACACAATCAATAGAACATGTAACCTATATAATAGATACCAGTCTGTAACTTTGTTTAGTTCCATTAGGAAAACATTACAAAATGCTTTTCTTCCTTCTGTAATAATAATAATAATAGCAGTAATTGTTCCACAGCTAACTTTTCTAAACATCTGTTCCACTCACCCCACGTCACCAATTTTCTTTCAACATTTCAACAGTTTCATTATATCTTAACAAATGGATGAGGAGAGAATGAATAAGAGGGAGTTTAAAGAGAGAATGAATGTCTGGGAACAGCTTTGGTATTTTAAAAGTATAGCAAAAACATCTCAAGCCAGTCAAATTACACATCCTCCTGCGATTGCATGTTGCTCAGGCATTTTTGTTTCACTTCAGTCATGTAAAAAAAAAAAAAAAAAAAAAAAAAAAAAAAAAAACACAGGTTGTGCTTCAGGTTGGCACATTATGTGTTATCTTTTGTTGAACAGAGGTTACAGTAGATTATTTCAACACAGAAACCCTGGCAGAGGCCGTTCCTCAGGACACAGTTGCTTGAATTCAAATGAGTGGAAATTATGAATATATTGTGAGATTGTTTTTTAAACTAGCAGTAACAGTCCAAATCTTTTTTCACTTTTTTTTTTTTGATTGAACAAAAGAAGCCAATTTGTACCTTTTGAAAATACAAAGCCTTAATCAAATACTGCTGTCTCATGCAAGCCAACTTTACAAAGGCATATCTCCGTATTTAAACTTGTGCGAAAAAACTCTCTGCCCAGAAATCCAACCAATAACAAACAAAAAAAGATTAATTTGAATGCTACGTTTTGGTCCAAACATGGATATTAATAGGCATAGAGATTCCAAATGTCTTAATCCTTTTGGAAAATTCTGGACAAAGAGCATCTATTAAGTTGTGAATTCAAACAAAAGCGAACATTTGCCAACGTTACTGGGTTTTTCCATAAACAAAAGAAAATTACAAGGACATGCATCAAAACACAAGCTGCAACAAAGCATATCATAAACCATTCTGAAAACCAATTCTCCATGCTCCAGAATCTTCAGATGTTGGACTACGCCCCCTTGTGAATTTGCTAAAACAAACCCAATTGTGCAATAACTTCAATGATAAAACAGAAACGGAGAACGTGTTCTTTTTAAAGTAGTCACAGTTCCAAAGTGAAGTGCAATGTTGCAGTGTGCTATGAAGATTTTGTATGATGTTATATAAAAACTCTGGAGATTCTGCTTTGTGATTTTGCAATGAAAAGACTAAAAATGCAAGTTCACATCCAGAAGAACTTGAACATGGATGGTTAGACAACATTGACAGTGGAATTGTTTCATAATGTGTTGAAGCAATGTGATGATTTAAAGGCAAATCAGTCAAACCTTATGCAACCTGTCCTTTTAGTTAAACTTTGAGGCGAACACATTTCATTTAACCAGGAGAATTCCTCTAAGAGCAAATGTTTGTGCAACAAAACTCAATGGAAATATAGAAAAAAAACCTAATTCACACAAGCCTAAAAACAAAAGCATTAGTGTCAATTATGCAGGAATAAAGACAAAAGAAACTAAATGCCTTCTTTGTCATATACTTCTCTCTTTCATCTTTTATTTCCACAACTTGAGATACTCAAAATAAAATAGAAATAACGCAACTTTCCAGAACACTTTTAACACCTCTTTTCATCCACATTTGCTAAAGATGCAAATCCCGGCCTCTAGTAAGGTATCTTTCTTTTAAGAGTCACTTCCTCTGTTTACATTCCTCACTCTTCTCCCACCCCCCATGTATACCTTCTCATTAGTGTCCAATCTCTGCTCATCAGGGTCTCTCTGAATTCCCTCCACTTACCGAGTCAATCCCACCACTAGGACAAGGGACCCTCCCTGCTTCCCGTGCCCGCACCGGCACCTCCTGCCACCAGGTTCCTCAGCAACTTCCTCCGGCCAGCCTGGTAGTCTTCCTCATCCACGTTCACCAGGAGCTTAATGGCCTCGTGACCCACTGCCTGCTTCAGAGAGTCCGTGATGAAAACGCCCTTCAGGGCTTCTAATAGCGAGCCATTGATGTAGTCCCGCCAAAAGGCGTCCAGGTAGGTCAGCTCTGAAAACTTGATGTCACATATGATGGAACCCAGGTCACGGGATTTAAGGATGGTGTTGGCCTGGTTGAAACGCTCAAATTGCCTCTCCAGCGCCTCTTGCTTGTTAGAGAAGACATTGCCTTGTAGAGCTGACTCGTGCTGACAGTACTCCGCACGCACCCTCAGTCTTATGTCTGCAAGTCAAGGAAGGAGGTTTTATTTCTACTAACAAAAGACTATCATACTAGCCGTTCACATTGTTGTTTTAAATGTGGCCAATATCAGATTCCAGTGTGAACAGATCATGCTCCTGAACTGACCCGGACATGCAAAAGAACGATAAAAAGACGTCAAACAGTATGCTGTTATACGGAAGTAAACACAGAGGACATTAGAGTAAGCAATTACACGTTTATTTATTGTGTGATCTGCCGCGAAAACCAGCGAATTTATGCGCAGGCAATATAAAAATCAAAGACGATGAGGCGAAAAAAAGAGCAAAAAAAAAAAAAAAGGAGTTTTTAAACATTTATGATGTTTTGCTTGTATATAGAGCTGTCACTAATACTTATGAGTTCTGACATCACTATCCATCACTAAATACCTTTCGCAACGGTCTTGATAACTTTAGGTATGTAAAATCTTTGAAGTGACTCCCATCAGAGCAGAATTGGGATGAATGTCGATCTAGAGTGATGTAAAAGTCGCATGAATTCCGATTTGACAGTTTAGATTGAGGCCACACTGCAAAACATCAGACCTGTATCGGATTTAGGATCACATCAAAACAGAATTGAAAAGATCAGATTCCATGGTTTGTGCAGTTCGCACTGTCATGACAAAAACAGATCACATGAGCAAAAAAAATCTGATTTGTGCCACATTTACCTGAACAGTGTTATTAACAGAGTTTGGGGGGAGTTTCGCCAAGTGGCCAGATCCGAACGTGTTTTATTGCTTGAGCATGTAGATATAACATTTTTTTTTTTTTTTGGTAATGGGTAAAATAGTGTACTTATGATTTTAGTAAAATCTTATTCCACAGAGTCAAACTTTCTCGTTCTGGATCATAAACAATGCCACTGTCATCACAACCAACATGCATCTTTTTTTTTTACTTGAGCAAATTTGTTGTCTTACCACAGGTCTGTTTTTCTCTGCAGTCTGCTGTTGTGTGAGATCTTTTCCTTTTCCTGCTGGGTGGAGGTGGGGTGGGTTTAGCACGTGGTGGGCATACCTGGGGTCCTGATGGAGGACAGCAGATCAATGGCTGGGGTCCTGAGAAACAAAACATGATTAAAATCTCTACCACAATATTCATCTTGTAGTACATGCATTTCCACTGATCATGATTAGCAGAAAGAAATAAGGTGAAGATTTGGATGATTTCCAGTTCAGAATCAGAAAAAAATTAGTGTTAAAAGCAATGTTAAGGCTGGAATACACTACACGGCTTTCGCCCCAATTTGCAGTCTGGACAAGCTGCCGAAAGTCAGGAGCAAATCTGCAGATTTTGGGCAGTCGGAGTTGACAGATTTCACAGAAAATCACAGTGAATGATGGGCGTAGATTTTCTAGCTTCAGACTAATTCCATCCTGTCTGAGTGTGTTTAATATTTTAAGCTGGTTTTAGAACAAATATTGTTTTCATGCATCTTCCAGCAACGTGGCGCATGTTTCTGCATGAGTTTGTTGAAAGTCTGGTAGTGTGTGATTCTGAGTCATTTAGTGAACAATGCCTATTTTTTATATGTGACCAATCAGAAAGGGTATGATGCCTAGTGTGTTAAGTGTATTCCAGCCTTTTGACATTCAGGAACTTCTGCCAGACTTATCCACTGACTTACATACCCCCTTTACTTTAAAACCCAGCCCACTTGAAAGCCCAAGCTTTCTGCTTCCCAAATATGTGCTGGACTGTACAAATGCAAAAATTTCAAAAAGGTCTTCAACCCTGCTCCTGGGGACCCACTGCACAAAATGATTGACAGGCAAAAAGCACCTCAAAAGTTGTGACTGGCTAATACAGTACAGTATAAATTCATTCAATGCCATGTCAGCATCTGAGGCTATTTTCAAAGCAAAAAATCAATTACTTGATTGGCTAATCAAATAATTAGACCATGGTCTGCAGTTTTTGCAGTTGCAGCTCAAGAATAATGTTTCAGTAAAAACAACAACAACAAAAAAACTAGTTATGAACAAAGTTTGGTATCCAAAAATATTTTTCCAAAATATTTGGTTTTGGTCAAACAACTTTGGAGGGCCAAAATCAGAACTGTGACATTTAATTAGTGCTACTCCCATGGCGTGTTTTGACTAATGCCTGGTTCAGACAACACAATATTTTGACTGTTACGATAGTCACTGTATCAAATTATGTGATTTTGACTCCTACATTTTTGTCGTGTCATGGACAAGAAACATGTCAGACAACACGTTGCTTCCCAACCAGTCATCGCTTGTCTTTAACAACGTGCATGATGTCATCGAGAAGGCGGAAATAGCGAATGACTTCTGGAAACAAGAGCGTAAACAAACAATGGCTACCGAAGATAAGTGTTAGCTTAATGCTAATTCCAGCACTCACTTGGTAGCACCTCCGCTATCATTTGCCAGCATTTATCATTTTTGGTAGTCCTTTGAGAAAACATCATAAAGGCAGGAGTTTTGTTGCCATAGCTCCATGAACCTTTCCTCCACTGCATAATTCCACCTAGCAGCACCAATACCATCGTCTCTCTTTCATTTCGCCATGTTTGAAAAATATACACGGAAGAGCTTTTATGCTCCAATTGGTCAATGTCACAGATGTGACGGAACCCGTCATGGAGGACCGGAAAAAAATTAAACATGCTAGTCTTTCTATCGGGACATAGTGAAGTGTCACAGACGCAGTGTCGGGTGTCCTCCACTATGACACACTATACGAGATAAAATTATCGATTCTTGCATTCCGACACCCATTGGCGCTTACGAATCACCACGACACCCAACATCAAATGGACCGTGCCAAAATCAGGCTGACATCATGTATAGTCTGAACTCGGCATAAGTCTAACAGTGTATTTCATACAAACGACGTGGAAAAGCTCCAACAGTTAAACATGTCAGTTGTGTGGATGCTAGGGCAGGGTTGACATTATTGATTTGGGGTTTTTTTTATTTTATCGATTTTCAGTTTGATTAACTGAGATATTTTAGTCTATGCTGTTTTCAGTTGATGCATGAACAAAACTTAACTAAACATTATTTATAACACGCTTAGCATCTAATAATTGCAATAAGCTTTGTGTTTTGTTACTTTTGATATGAAAAAGACTGAGCTTTCAAATTCTGTGAATTTTCATAATAAAATTTAAACAAAAAATGTGGTTTTGGCACTCTTTGACACCCTTTAATCTCTTCTTTACTGATAGTTACAGCATAAAGATGCTGAACAAACATGTAAAATACAGATGAAATAAAGGTGAATGAACATCAGAAGGTATGTTGATAAAAACAGTACAACTTACTGAAATATATCATATCATTCAACCAGTGTTTCAACCATGGAAAAAAAGTTAAGTAAAAGTACATTTACCTCAGTTTTTATTTGAGTATTGATTATTACATAAATTTTATTTCTGTTTTTTACATAAATGAATACCTTAATTTCAGTTTCTGTGTATCGGAAAAAAATTATTTCAGTCCATCACTGAAATAATTTAGCATAGACTAGGGGCAGTCGTGGCCTAATGGATAGAGAGTCGGACTTGTAACCCAAAGATCATGGGTTCGAATCTCAGGTCCGGCAGGGATTGTCGGTGAGTGGAGTGAATATCCAGCGCTCTCCCCACCCTCAATACCACGACTGAGGTGAGACCCTTAAACAAGGCACCGTACCCCCAACTGCTCCCCGGGCGCCGCAGCAATGGCTGCCCACTGCTCCGGGTGTGTGTTCACGGTGTGTGTGTTCACTGCTGTGTGTGTGCACTTGGATGGGTTAAATGCAGAGCACAAATTCTGAGTATGGGTCACCATACTTGGCCACATGTCACTTCACTTCACTTCAAAAATGCTTATATCACCATCAAGAAATCTAAAGCACAACCAAAAGAGGACACACCTGTTCTTCTGTGAGGAGTTCCCTGCTGGGCCTCTCCTGTTCCTCTAGGAGAAACATAACGCACTGACGTCTCCTCCAGATATTTATCCACTGGATCTGGGCACACTGGGAAACAATAAGCAACATTTTACATATTCATCTTGCCAAAAAAAGACTGCAAAGTAATGAAACTGTGGCTTCACTGCACAGAAAAATCAACTGTCATAAGCGGTGGATGAACAAGTGACCAAAATGAGAGCCAAAGTGACAAGAACTCAAACCTGTCTGTCTCTTGCGCAGCGTGACGTACGGCAGCAGGTCATGGCGAGTGATGATGCGGAGCAGCTGAAGAACATGCCGGAAGTTTGTCTCATCACATCGCCCCTGGCGCTCCAGCGCGAGCAGGAAATCCCGGCCGCTTCGTATCCCTCCTCTCTCGTACTCGTCAATAACGTCCACAAAAAGGAAGGACAGCACACGCACATCACGGTGCGTCAGCTGTGCGCCCACAATATCAAACATGCGGTGAAGGGAGTAAAGCCCATACGCGTCGTCCACAGCCTCCTCTGGCCACGGCTCCACCCGGCCAGACGCAGGTCTCCGAGATGAAGAGGAATTACTGCAGGACGCCGGAGCCAGTCGGCTTAGAGAGAGCGCAAGAGAGTTACCGTGAGCTGTTGCGGATGAGGATGCCGCAACCCAGCCTCTCCGAGAAGAGGAGAGCCCGGAGCGGGAATACGAGTCTATAGGGGAACGAGAGATGTGTTGCCTGCCCTGACTAGATGAAGAGTTCTGTGGCAAGAGGAGGGCAGGGTTGGCATTCCCATGCTGCTGTGAGGTCATCACTCTTCGCTAGGCGGATGATGGGTGAGGGGGATGGCGGAAGGCCCTGTCAGCAGTGTGAAGCAGCCCGAACTCTGTCAACACGCTCGGCCCGCAACTCTCACCTCCAACTTCACTCTAGAAGAGTTCATGTTAAAGCATTAGGTCACTGAATCCACTGCAGCATTATAGATTCATATGACATATCGAATAATAGATTCATAAAGATGATAAACAGACTAGGACCAATTATCACATGACCTGGGTGAATTTTACACTTAGGTAAACAGATCTATTGCTCAACTGTGCTTCTAGACATAAATGTGAGAGCTGCCATTTCTCAGTTATGCAACAAATCAAAATCATACAGATCATATGTTCGCAAATCACACCTACATATAAAGTCCTACAGATTATATATTCTGATATATTATCTACATATAAAAACATATAGATTATGTATTCTAATATTATATTCTACATAAATTATACAGATTTTATACTCTGATATAACAACTATACAAAAAAAGCATACAGATTATATATTCTGATCTATATTTAAAAACATATAGATACTCTGATATATCTACGTACGAGGTTATACAGATTTTATACTCGGATATCACATCTACATATAAAATAATACAGCACATATACTCTGATATCACATCTAAATGTAAAATAATAGAGATTTTATATTCTGATATCACATCTACATTAAAAATCATAAATAATATATACTTTGTTATGACATCTACATGAAGTGCTTCAATTTAAGAACCTATTTGAGTATAACTACTGTAGCAAACTTATATTTTGTTCAGTTTTGATCTTATAAACCCAATAAATAACGACAGATAAAATATTTAAGCAGAGGGACAGTTTAGTTACTGACCTGGTTAGCTTACAAATTAACATCAAACAGGTTTAAAATGATGAATATCAAGATAGCAGGATGCATTATACATTTCACTTCCATATGAAGGCTTTTAAGCGAGTTTTAAGACAAGAAACTCTAGTAAAAAGATTTATGAATAAGCAGTAAGACATCAACAATCTCCTGAAATCTATCTGGACAGCTGTGTGTTGTTAGCCTGTTTCTTAGCATACACAGGAGGGTCTGTAGAACACAATGATATGTTAAGATTATATACATTTTCTAGTTAATATTTCATTGCGATCCCCTGTATTATTTCTATATTCCTTAAGGTACTTAAACGTTATTTGCTATTGATATAAACTTCGCTTAGCAACTGACTGCTGGCTTGCTAACGTCAACAGCGTGTAGCAACACTGAATGTACACAACTGTCTTACCTGTTTAATTTCATGAATCACTTTGCAGACACGGTGACTATGGACGTGGACTGCGGTCTGGTCCTCATACATGTACAATAATCGTGTGTGGGGATAATTTAAACGGTTTGGTGAAGCTTGGTAATGAGCCCATTTTTTGTTCCTCTACTAAAATGTAGGTACATCCGGGACATGAGCAAGCGTGGGGCAACATCCGGGGAATGTAGGAAACGCTTGTCTTTATCAAACAGACAATAAAACTCTCGTGATGTGTAGATTTGTTTTTAAATTGCTGTTACGAATAAATCTACAAGAAAAAAAAGAATAGGTCTCAGATTAGGTCTTTGTATAGAATATAAATATTTATTTTTTTAATCATGAAAAACACAACACTGCATAGCCCCTTTACATTATGAAAGATCACCATGGTAACCACATTTTCATCCACAATACAGTTAGCTTACTAGCTATTGTTACTACTGTAACATCTTAATAAATAAAAATAAGTTTATCTTCAAACCTGCAAGAAGCTGATGTAATCTTGGCAATTTTGTTTAAATCCTTTTTTTTATCAATTCTGGCTGATATGAAGTTAGTGAAATCAAAATAGATTTTTTTCCCCATAGTAAATTCACTTTTAACTAAAAGTGTATTCTAGAAAAATAGGCCAAAGTCACATGCAGGTGACTAGTAAGTAGAAAATCAATGTTCACGGCTATGACGTAATTGAAAACTTATACCCAGCTAACAATTTTTGGTTCCCAGAGCATTCTGGGAAGCTTAGTTTATGGTTATAAATATATAAGAATAGCCATTAGATAACATTCTGAATAGGTTCTCTTTAGGTTGTTACAAAAGACCAGTGGTGTAAAGTATTTGAGTAACTCTAATTAGTTACTCTACTCAAGTCTCTTTTTGGCGTCTTTGTAGCTTTACTGAGTATCAAAGATATTCGCAACTTTTACTCTCTACTTGACTACATGCTTATTTTTGAATAAGCAAATGTACTCTTCAGTACATTTGTGATGAGTAATGCAATTATACATTACATTTTGCATGGCACCTAACTTTTTCTGCAGCTGTTTACTGAAGCGATATCGTCATCTAAAGCCGCGCACACACTTAACGATGTCCCCGGCTTAAGGGAATTGAATGTACTATATCTTGTGCGTTTTGAATTTACTCGCCCAAAATGAATGCGAGTGCATTAGCAGGCTGTTGCTGAATCGCAGGTTTGTTTTATGAGATGAGGTCATGACTGCAGCCGGTGATGTGGAGAAAGCAGCACTTTCAGTGCAAGTAGACTTTGACTAGTTAATTTTACTTAACATTATTTTATTAATCCGTTATATTGAAGAGACCTTTTTGAAGGATGTCTTATGGCCTTTTTGTGCACTTGAGCTTAACTGAGACTTTCAAGAGGCTGTTGTCGACCTTGATTTATTCAAATTTTGAGGTGTTCAGTTTTATTTTGATTTTAGAACATAAACTTGATTTCCCATCTTACAAATCAACTGTTTCTTATTTTCACTGGCATGTGTCTTAGGTGTCGAGGACTAGTGCATCTTTGAGCCTACATTCAGTATGAGTAAAATACCTAAAGGGTTAGTTCACCCAAAAATGAAAATTCTGTCATTATTTACTCACCCTCATGTCGTTCCAAACCCGTAAGACCTTCGTTCATCTTCGGAAAACACAAATTAAGATATTTTTGATCAAATCCGATGGCTCAGTGAGGCCTGCATCGCCAGTAATAACACTCCCTATTTCAATGCATATAAAACATATTTAAATCAGTTCATGTGACTACAGTGGTTCAACCTTAATATTATAAAGCAACGAGAATACTTTTTGTGCGCCAAAAATTAACAAATAACAACTTTATTCCACAATATCTAGTGATGGGCGATTTCAAAACACTGCTTCATGAAGCTTCGTAGCTTTACGAATCTTTTGTTTCGAATCAGTGGTTCAGAGCGCCAATATCCCGTGATTTCAGTAAACGAGGCTTCGTTACGTCATAATTGTTTTGAAACTTCAATAGTTCACGTGACTCTGGCAGTTTGATACGCGATCCGAACCACTGATTCAAAACAAATGATTCGTAAAGCTTCGAAGCTTCATGAAGCAGTGTTTTGAAATCCCCAATCACTGGATATTGTTAAATAAAGTCGCTTTTTTTTTTTTTTTTGGCACACAAAAAGTATTCTCATCGCTTTATAATATTTAGGTTGAACCACTGTAGTCACATGAACTGTTTTAAATATGTCTTTAGTAGCTTTCTGGGCATTGAAAAAGGGAGTGTTATTGCTGTCTATAGAGGTCTCACTGAGCCATCGGATTTTATCAAAAATATCTTAATTTGTGTTCCGAAGATGAACGAAGGTCTTATGGGTGTGGAACGACATGAGGGTGAGTAAATAATGACAGAATTTTCATTTTTGGTTGAACTAACCCTTTTAGTACTGTTAAAATCAGATACTTTAAGACTTTTACTCAAATCGTATTGGAATTGGTGACTTTGACTTTGCCCTTAGATATTTCCCCGACTTTCTGTTGTAACTGGCAATGTGTCAGCAGCACAAGAAAGATATCTACACTTGTCAAGCGATGCATGGGGTCTAACATAACTGTGGTGTAAGATATGGTAAACATTAGTAATGGTATGCGCCATATTAGTTAGAAATAGAAAAAGATAGTCAGAAACATGGGAAAACCCTTTAAAAAAACACTTCTTAGCTGATACAAGATGGTCTTTTAGCTTAACCAAGTCAGTCTCCCGGACTGACCACCTAAAAAGTGGCCAAAACCATTTTAAAAACAGCCTGACTAGTCTAGGAGACCAAATAAGACCATTAAAGAGTGAAGAACCCTTTCCCATGACATTAAACAGAAATCTTTAAAAACTGGTTTAATTCCAAGAGTGTGGGGAAAATATCCTTGAAATATGAAACATCCTTGAAGTATGAAACACAATACATTATTCTCATTATAATATGTAGATTGGCATTCAGGAGTCAGTATCTGACGATGGCACAAGGCTGCTAAATTGTTCTGTAGCATCCACACATTCCTTGTTTTTGGACTTCCCTGGGATCTGTTAAAACAAAGGAACCAATATAAACTTATGTCAGAATAACTCAAATGTACATGACACATACATAATGATATACTGTTAAACTACCTGATTCATCAACTCACTTGATTGCACATCGCTTTTCCAGAGCGGACAAATGTGGCAAAGTGCTCACAATTAAACGTGAGGACTTGGTAAGTAAACTCCTTGTCAAGTAAAGCATTTCGTCGTTTTCTGATTTCATCCTCAGGTGAAGGCTGGAGATCGTGTCGGCCATTGCTCACTGAAACACGAGCTCCTTTAGGTACGTTAACCTCAGACAGAAGCTGACGCCGTATCTTAGTTTCTCCAAGCAAAAGATCACCACAAACAGGGAAGACAGTCTGCAGAAAACCCCGAAACGTACTCATCACCTGAGTTTCATCTGGTATGGAAAAAGCAAGTTCGGTATGAGACAAAACGTTACGTAATTACATAACTGTGATCAAGAATAGAAGAAATCAGGAATAGCCTACTTGCACAAGTGATCCAAGTAAAACAGTTAAAGGGTTAGTTCACTCAAAAAATGAAAATAATGTCATTTATTACTCACCCTCATGCTGTTCCACACCCGTAAGACCTTCGTTCATCTTCGGAACACAAATTAAGTTATTTTTGTTGAAATCCGATGGCTCAGTGAGGCCTCCATAGCCAGCAATGACATTTCCTCTCTCAAGATCCATTAATGTACTAAAAACAAATTTAAATCAGTTCATGTGAGTACAGTGGTTCAATATTAATATTATAAAGTGACGAGAATATTTTTGGTGCGCCAAAAAAAACTAAATAACGACTTATATAGTGATGGCCGATTTTAAAACACTGCTTCATTAAACTTCGGAACGTTATGAATCTTCTGTGTCGAATTAGCGGTTCAGAGAAAGTCACGTGATTTCAGCAGTTTGGCGGTTTGACACGCGATCCGATTTGACACGCCAAACTGCTGAAATCACGTGACTTTCATAACGCTCCGAAGCTTAATGAAGCAGTGTTTTGAAATCGGCCATCACTATATAAGTCGTTATTTTGTTTTCGCAAAAAATATTCTTGTCGCTTATTGAATATTGAACCACTGTACTCACATGAACTGATTTAAATATGTTTTTAGTACATTAATGGATCTTGAGAGAGGAAATGTCATTGCTGGCTATGCAGGCCTCACGGAGCCATCGGATTTCAACTAAAATATCTTAATTTGCGTTCCGAAGATTAACGAAGGTCTTACGGGTGTGGAACAGCATGAGGGTGAGTAATAAATTACATTATTTTCATTTTTGGGTGAACTAACCCTTTAATAGGCTACTAAATATACTGTATATGTATATAAAATTGTGTTTAAATTCATTGCCTGAATTAGGCCAGTAGGTCATATCAGGTGACATTTGAATTGAACCTATGTAGTTTATTATACAGCAGTGTATGAGTTTTATACAGGTCCTTCTCAAAAAATTAGCATATTGTGATAAAAGTTCATTATTTTCCATAATGTAATGATAAAAATTAAACTTTCATATATTTTAGATTCATTGCACACCAACTGAAATATTTCAGGTCTTTTATTGTTTTAATACTGATGATTTTGGCATACAGAATTCCTATCTCAAAAAATTAGCATATCATGAAAAGGTTCTCTAAACAAGCTATTAACCTAATCATCTGAATCAACTAATTAACTCTAAACACCTGCAAAAGATTCCTGAGGCTTTTAAAAACTCCCAGCCTGGTTCATTACTCAAAACCGCAATCATGGGTAAGACTGCCGACCTGACTGCTGTCCAGAAGGCCATCATTGACACCCTCAAGCGAGAGGGTAAGACACAGAAAGAAATTTCTGAACGAATAGGCTGTTCCCAGAGTGCTGTATCAAGGCACCTCAGTGGGAAGTCTGTGGGAAGGAAAAAGTGTGGCAAAAAACGCTGCACAACGAGAAGAGGTGACCGGACCCTGAGGAAGATTGTGGAGAAGGACCGATTCCAGACCTTGGGGGACCTGCGGAAGCAGTGGACTGAGTCTGGAGTAGAAACATCCAGAGCCACCGTGCACAGGCGTGTGCAGGAAATGGGCTACAGGTGCCGCATTCCCCAGGTCAAGCCACTTTTGAACCAGAAACAGCGGCAGAAGCGCCTGACCTGGGCTACAGAGAAGCAGCACTGGACTGTTGCTCAGTGGTCCAAAGTCATTCGGAAATCAAGGTGCCAGAGTCTGGAGGAAGACTGGGGAGAAGGAAATGCCAAAATGCCTGAAGTCCAGTGTCAAGTTCCCACAGTCAGTGATGGTCTGGGGTGCCATGTCAGCTGCTGGTGTTGGTCCACTGTGTTTTATCAAGGGCAGGGTCAATGCAGCTAGCTATCAGGAGATTTTGGAGCACTTCATGCTTCCATCTGCTGAAAAGCTTTATGGAGATGAAGATTTCGTTTTTCAGCACGACCTGGCACCTGCTCACAGTGCCAAAACCACTGGTAAATGGTTTACTGACCATGGTATTACTGTGCTCAATTGGCCTGCCAACTCTCCTGACCTGAACCCCATAGAGAATCTGTGGGATATTGTGAAGAGAAAGTTGAGAGACGCAAGACCCAACACTCTGGATGAGCTTAAGGCCGCTATCGAAGCATCCTGGGCCTCCATAACACCTCAGCAGTGCCACAGGCTGATTGCCTCCATGCCACGCCGCATTGAAGCAGTCATTTCTGCAAAAGGATTCCCGACCAAGTATTGAGTGCATAACTGAACATAATTATTTGAAGGTTGACTTTTTTTGTATTAAAAACACTTTTCTTTTATTGGTCGGATGAAATATGCTAATTTTTTGAGATAGGAATTTTGGGTTTTCATGAGCTGTATGCCAAAATCATCAGTATTAAAACAATAAAAGACCTGAAATATTTCAGTTGGTGTGCAATGAATCTAAAATATATGAAAGTTTAATTTTTATCATTACATTATGGAAAATAATGAACTTTTATCACAATATGCTAATTTTTTGAGAAGGACCTGTATATACCTTTCTTATGTAGGATTCTTTAAAAAAAAAGTTTTACTCCAGTGAAAATCAGGGTAGGTTTATTTTTGAACCTCAATTTCAGACACACACCTCAAATTTATGGCTACAAAAAAAAAAAAAAAACTTGTGTGGTAACTTGTCACAATGGAATCTGCCTATTATTGTCCTTCAGCCGTGACTTATTCACGATACAGCACAGCCTCTCATACCTCATTGCTTACGTATAATATAGTATAGTAGGCTATAGTATGATTGTATTGTTATTTTTTATAGAATTAGTATTAAAGTAAACGATATCGTGCTTACCTGCAACCGCAAAGTGAATGACGTATCCATCTCCGTCGTACACGCCCCAGTGTGAGTAGCCAATGGGGTACGAGAACTCGATCAAATCTCCGAATTGCGCGCTGGATACAACTTGTTCAACCTGTGCATGACAGTTTCTATCTGAGATTCCTCCCGCACACAGCTGGTACAGGTTTCAGAACAAGTTTGACTACATATGACGGCTGCATTCTTTGAGGACTTGAATTATAACCATCGCTATAGTGTCATAAGATTAAAGTAAAATCATTTCTAAAAGATCCTCGTTACAAAACATTATTGGAGAACGGTCTTAAAACTACTTTTAACATTAAATACAATGCGTATGAGAATAAAGTAGCCTCAGCTGATTCTAAGTAAATATTAAAATATTTTAAACAATTCTAATAGGCTAGTTAGAATGAGCAGTATTTACATGTTCATGAAATATTGACGTGACATAAAATAATGCATATTTAATTAGTTTATAGGCTTGTTTTGAAATATTAATTCTTATCATCCACGCATTGAGTTCATTCAGTAAATACTTGTTAACGTACCTGTTCTTTGTAGTCCATCTCTCGTGTTGTTTAGTCGTTACGAGCAGAAACTATAAGCAAAAGGATTTAAATTACTCTGCCAAGCCTTGTAGGCGTGGTCACACGACAACCAGCAGAAGGACTTGTTTGTGAAGACTTTCTCCTTGCAGTGCAATTTAGCTACTCCACCTTAAAATCTTCTGCCACATCTGCTGAGACTGGGTTATTAATTCCACTGAATTCACTTAGGATCATTTCTTCACATTAAAGTTAGAAGAAAATAAGCGTGTCACCTTTAAGATAGGCTGTCTTGTGATGGCATGATAAACATTCACAACACAATCCACTTTATTACAGTATTACCATGATGAATGAGTGACAATAGGCGTCCAGAATGACAAGCTGTGAATTTATCTAATTATTTAAAGATCCAATCCATGAAAACTATGTAAATGAAGCTGTTAATAGACATCTCAGAGAGGAATCATCAATGCTGTATGTCAACTAAATCGAACAAAAAGTCGTTTTTGTGGAGTACATATTCATTAATGTCAGCAGGGAATTACACATATCAATAGTTTTGAATGCACTGTTTTAATTTCGTTTACCAATGGTTCTTTAAATGGAGTCCATGTTTCTTCTGAATTATTCCTCCATGGAAATGTTTATTCATTGTCTTCTCTCAAATATCTTGATGATTTACACAAATTATGGCCCCTTTTTCCTCTTGTTCTCCTCCTGGATTGGTTTTGTATATCTTTTATTTCTTGTGGTTGCCAAACTGTACAGCCATTTGGTCGCTGACACAGCGGAACGTGGCGGGCTGCACCTCCCAGTACCTGATCGGGTTGTCAAAGAGACTGATGCCATTGTAGAACACCCTCTTCATCCCAAAACCCGTAGGGCAGAAGTCATCCACCCCAACATTGGTGATGTTGTTTGAATGGAGGTAGACAACCTGTATGGAGAGTGTTGGTTCAGTTTATTTAGTAGAAATGAACTAGAATCAGTAGAATTCTGTACACAAGCACACCTGCAGATACTTCATATGAGGCAGACCACTGGGCACACTGGGCAGACGGTTGTTGTCGAGGTGCAGCTCCCTCAGGTTGGTGAGGTAAGACAAAGCACCGTGCTCAATGTGGCGAATCTGGTTACTGCCAAGTCCCAACCTAGACACAGAGACAGAGGGATTTTAACCACTAAAGGACACCCAAAGCAAACTTTATGTCATAACATGTAAAAGTACAACTGAAGGGGAATGTTTCATTATAACAGTAGAATCACAATGCGTGTTTACATACATATATTATGTGTAGGTTTTACCTCTGCAACTGGGTGTACTGGCTGAGATCCACCAACTCAATGGCCTGAATCTGATTATTGTCCAAATGAAGCTCATTAAGACTGCTGGGAAGGTCTGGCAAGAATGAAACACATTCCATATGGAATAGAATGAGTTGCATTGTATTTAAAACATAATGGGACACATTCCATGAAGAAAAGAATTTTGTATTCTGTAACAAAACACAAATACACCTTTATTCCGTATAGACCAATTTGGAGCAGACGTCACAATTACGTCACTTGCAGCTGAGCGTGCATAGTGGTGGCAGAAAAATAGCGGTAACAAGTGAAGCAAAATGAGCTGAAAAGTTTTTTTATGCCTTTGGATGTCAGAATCTGAATGCATTTTTATAGAATACCGTCGTTGAAGATGCCCTTTGGAGCTAAATGCAGAAGTTTATGTTGCAAGTCACAGACTACACTTGAAACCTGCAATATTTAGTCTATATAAAAGCATGAATTTGATGTAAACAGTAAGTCTACATAATATTCACATATGCAGTTCATAGGGGACACACATACATAGCAGTTACAGCAGGAAATAATATTTAAACCTGTAACATTTTACTTAAATAACTTTTAAACATTGCCTATAACATTTTTATTTCACAATTCTTACTTTTTTCATGCATTTGCGTTCTATAACTGCCAGTTTGGACTTTATAACTCGCAATTGTGAGTTTATATCACAATTCTGAGGGGAAAAAAAGTCAACATTACGGGATATAAACTTGCAATTCTGATGAAAAAAGACAGAATAACGAGTATATCCCACAATTCAGTTTTTTTCTTCTAAGAATTGTGAGATATAAACTCAGATTTGTGAGAAAAAAGTCAGAACTGTGAGATATAAACTCGAAATTAACTTTTTTTTATTGTTTTATTCCGTGGCTTCCATAGACTGCTACTGCAGAACTGTCATTTTCTGCCACCAGGTAGGCTCCGCCCACAAAACGTCATCGCTGTTTGCAAACACAGTCAAACCAAAAATTATTCAGACATTTTTTATATTTTTGATATATTTTTACTAGTGGGTGCAGGACACTATAGTTCATTTATGTAAGTTAGGATAGCAAAATAAAGTAAACTGTGACATATTATACACAAAAATGCTTCATACAGTGGACTACTAGTAAAATTTATAAACAATTTGGGACCAAAAATTATTCAGACACTTTGACCTGACCATGTTTTGCTTAAGTGTTATCAGACATAATTAAGATTGTTTTCTGACACAGTTTAACTCAGATCTTGTCATATTTTATTACCATTTTTTTTAACTATAGTGAATAAACTGTTTTAATGAATGAAATGTTCAAGGTGTCTGAATACATTTTGGTTTGACTGTATATACAGTATTGTGTATATATACACAATACAGCATTCTCATGAAACCGTTTACTAATTAAAAACACAAAGAATAATGGCTGCAATATAAAAAAAACAAGTCAATAAATTAAATATATATTAAATTTTAACCATAATTTTCATTACCTTTGGGAACCCCAGTGAGTTTGGCTTCAGAAATGCGCAAGTAGTTCAGTTTAAGGCCCATAAATGCTCCAGGTTCGAAACCACTGTTCTGGAGTGGATTACGACCCATTTCTGCAATATCAACCAGTGTTTGAGGCACAAATAAAGTATTTAGTTTTATTTATGTAGAGCTTTTTATCAATAAATGTTGTCAAAAAGCAGCTTTACAGGACTATAACCTCAGCGAGCAACCAAGACATCATAAATCATACCATATGATGTCATTAGCACAGCTACAATACAGTATACACACAGATAAACACACAGTCTTACCAATGACATGCATGTTGTGGAGGCCTGAGAAGCTAAATGCCGGCACCTTCTTGATGTGATTGTCATGGATACGCAGCTCCACAAGGGATGGAGGCAGGTTTTTGGGGATGGAAGTCAGAAGGTTGTGCGAGATGTATAACTTCTGCAGACGCTTCAGAGGAAGGAATGCCTTGGGATGAACTTTGGAGATTTGGTTATATCTTAACACCAGGGCCTGAAATGGGACAAGGACTATGAATAGATGATAGGAATGCACAACATAAAGCACAATATTGCATTTAGAAATTCATTTGCAAATATAATTTTGATTCAAATTATAAAATAAAGATATGTTAGGTCTCACATAGAGGTTGGTCAGTCCCTTAAAGTCTCCCTCCCTAATCTCTGTGATCCTGTTGCTCTGCAGGTCCAACAGCAGTGTGTCTGCAGGAATATCGTATGGCACGTAACCTAGCCCTGTTGGGGAACAATGCACAAACAAATAAAAATAGATATACTGCTAGAAATGAAGTCTTAAAAAAAATCTATATTGTGGATCAAATGTTGTTTAGGCTTTTATGTTGCATTGGTAATTCATATTTTCCAGATAGTGGAAAATTTCAACATGAAATCAGAATAAAAATATTTACTTTCTTAATACATTTTCCGTTCTTATATTGCGTAGGCTAATTTATTGGTACAAGTAATTCCAAAGAGAACAATTTTTTGTTTTCATAACCTTCATTAAATTATGGCCTATTAACTTGCTCCGCCTCTGAAAAGATATCACCAAACCCTCTTATTTTTAGCCCCTCCCCTCTAACATCAGTCCTTCCCTATTTTTTCTAGTTAAACATCCTGTCTCCCTTATCACATTAATAAAGTAAAAAGCTACCTTTAATTAATGGTCATATATTACAGCAATACAGTAAAAAAAAACACTTACCTATATATTATTTATAGGATTTGCCTAGAAAAAAATAGTCCTTTACAATGTACAAAACAATCGGCCAAGCAACAAGACGAACACTACAACACTACTCTAGTAATATTAAAACAGAAGCCCATTGAGGTAATTCTAGCTTCAATTGATAATTTAAGACGCCATGAGAGCGCGATTCCGCGGTGTGATACGAGAGACATGAAAGTAGCGCCGGTCAGTTATCGTCAGTCATCGAAAATCTTAAAACGCATTCTGTTATTTTTACCTTGCTGCTTAATACAACATGAGATTAACATAAGTTTATGATTCTATTACCGTTTAATATAGCATAAGATTAAACAGTAGCCTAATAGAAAAATACTAAAAAACAAAAATGGATTAGCAGACTGATGTGTCACCATGGGTAGAAGATAGACGACGAAAATTAGAAAATATCCATCCGCTACTAGGCTACCTTCCACTACTGGCAAATCACAATCGAGTATTCCAGTGACCTGCTGGACCTTATTCACAGCAGCGCCATCTTTGATTTGAAACGCGAAGCTGTGAGGGGTAGACATCTCTTCAGTGGGTTGTACTGTTATTTAATGTGTTTTTGGATTGTTCTGCTCACGAAACACTGCAAAATATCTGTCCAATAAAATTCAGTAGACAAAAAAACTCCAGACAACATGAGCTGTGGAAAATTATAAGTGATCTAGGATCATTATACAGCTTTTTACAGCGAATCTAAATCTAACCTGTCATTGCACTGCTCTGAATAAGGTCTATAGCCATCAAAATAAATAAATAAAATAAAAATAAAAAAAAACAATCACTTTATAATATGCTTTTAGAAAGTATAGAAGCAGTTCATTTAAGAATCATCTCTACCATATGAGTCTTTGGGTTACCCAGGTTCACTTGTAAACTTTTCAGCGGGCTATAATTTCGGAAATGTTTGGTAATTCTCTAGGCTCTGTGTGTTTGCTGTGCTCTGTTGTTGTGTGCTAGCATTCCCCTTTGAGCTTCCCATATAATTAAGATGGAGCCAGATGACCATGGCTCCACGTAGCACATTACAATGTGGAGAGAGAGAAAAAGAGGAGAATAGCTGTATTTTATGAACTTCATAAAAGAGAGATAGAGGGAAAGAGGGCAGCTGTGCTTGGGTGGTACCTGGCATCCATAAAAAATTGTACATTTGCTTTTAAATTCATCATTCCTGGTGAAACCGACATCATAGTTTATGGCACGTTTGCTGTACCGAGTAGAATAACCAGAACGTCTGTCTTCTCAGGTGACCGACCACACGCCACATGTGCTGTCTGATGTGGATGGGCCAGATTAGCGGTGTGTCTGAATTGGTATCCGTTCTCGAGCTAAATTTGATCCTGATCTCATTCAGGCCTTTGATGTGGATGTTAAAACCTGACATTTCTATTTAGCTTTCAGCCAAAATTTCCTCCTCACTTTCCCTACTTTCAGCCACAACTTTGATTTACTTTTATATATATATATAGCTCATATTCATATCATTGTGTTTCATACATACCACATTCATTCATTCTACATTTTTAAAATGTCATGGGAAAAATGATAGGCAGGTCTTTGAAGTTTGCTCGATGTAACAGGCTAGTAATTTTGGGATAAGATGGATGATATAAAGGGGATATCCTGTAACTCATTCCATCCTAATCACTAACCAGTGTGACTTCACTCTTTACACCAGTGGTTATCAACTGGTGAGTTGCAGCCCAAAAACTGGTCACAAGTATGTTCTGATAATGTTGTTGAAAAACAGTATTAAATAATAAAATGCATAATTAATTGTATTCTTTAAAATTGCTATAGTATATATGGTACAAAACAGCCCATCCTGTGCATTTTTGGCACTGTGTTGTCCCATATAAAATGTGGGTCTAGAAGCAAAACCTCTCAGACTAAACAGTCATTATCTTGTCTGTCTATCCTAAGACACCATCGCAAACACATATCATCTTAAGCCCACCTAAATCCGAGCACTGTACGACTCTGAGGTCGCACCGACAGCCAAATGGGCATGTGGGATGTTCAGGTTGGTATGGATCCACAGCTGACCCTTCTTCCTGGTCCTTCATCATCATCATCAGCTCTTTCACATCAATGTCCTTGCCAAAGTCCCAGAATCCTTTCTGCTCGAAGGGAAGGGCGGAGGAGTGTAGTGGCAGGTGGGCAGTGCAGAGAAATAAGAAAGCCACACGGACCGACAACATGGCTGCTACGTTTTTAATCTGCGAAAAAGAGAGAAAGTACTAGAAGAATGAAACTTTCAAAATATGGCAGTATAATTGTTTTCCACACTTTTATAAAAACCATAAATGCTACTTTGCATCCAAGAGCTGATTCTGGTCAAATCCATCATTTTGTGGTCTCATTAAGCTTTGAAAATGCAGCCGCCTCGCTGACAGTCACAATAAACCAATCTGCTTTCCACATCGACAATGGGGAAAATATCTCATTGTAACTAAAACTAAAACCTGAGACAGGGAAAAACTTGTTTGGGTCAGATGCATCAACGTGTGCAAATGTGTATTTTCGTAACCTGTCTTCATGCTATATTTACACTTTTTTTCTCTCCCAGAATGGGTGTAACATCATCTGAGTGTATTTTTGTGTCTTTTGTCCAGCTGAAACCACACTGATGCAACATCAGAGATGAAGACTCGTGCAAACTTATTATTGCCCTTTTGGTGCATTTGATCATTTTCTTCTGTAGAAGAAACATGTGACACATGTAAATAATTAATCACTAATAACTAATGCAGTTCCATCCTAGAGGAAAATTTTATTACTTAGATGTTGCTCTTTCATAGCTCAGGGGATTTTGTTTCATTTAAGTATCAACAATCTCAGCTGTTTAGTCTGAAATTCCTTAGGAGATTCAAAAATGGACATAAATGAGAAATTTGTTGACACAGTAAGACTATAAATCTATAAAATATGTGTGGATTACATAGCTCAGATAATTTAGTGAGAAATACCAAGGTGTGTATTCAAACTGACTTTTAAGGACTTTTAGGATGTTTTTCTTAAAAGAAAGTTCTAGGAAGAAAGCAAATCTCCTTTTGCTCTCTTTTTAATCTCACCATTGTCTAAGAGAAGGAATTGAGATATTAAAGATACATGGCGATGTACTAAAAACGGATGTCAGTTTTTCCTTTGTGTTTTTCGTGTACAAACGACAACATTGTCGAAATGATTCTCGTTCACACAGATCCGTAAAAAAATGACTAAAAACAATGTATTATGCTGCCAGACCAGTAGATGGCAATGTCACTTGGTAAAGAAACACTATGCGCATATAGACTGAACATGTAATACGCGTGCGCATGACATCACCTTTTTCATTCTGTGTTTTTGTAGTTTACACGGAGACGATGATGGTATCGTTTTCAAAAACTTGCACTTTGAAACCCGTTTTTAAAAGCTTGCATTTTCAGGCCTCCAAAACGGCGTTGTCGTGTAAATGAACGACCAAAATGCATACAATTTTTTTCATTTTTAGTTGAAAACGGTGTCATGTAAACGGCCCCTAAGTCTTCTTACATCCAGTGTTGTTATTGTTAACCAAAAATAAAACTGAAGATATTAAAATAAAATAAAAAATAAAACAGGCCTAATAAAATAAAATATAAATATTAGATGAAAAATAAAACTTAAAACTATATGAAAGTTAGAAATGTTGCCTTGGCAGCTAATTCAAACAAATAAGTTGAAGTTGAAGTACTAAAACTAAAATAAAATAAAGCATATAGAATATAAAAAATAATAAATTATAAAAGCACATATATTTAAAAACTAAACTCAAAATAAAATGAAAACTAAAATTATAAAAAAATAAAAACCTTATTAAAAATACTAATAAATACTATAATACTATATAAATAATACTAAAATAACACTGCTTCATTTCAGTGTGCAGACACACCGATCCACATACTTTATTAGATTTTGTGACCGTCCAGATCTGCAGTAACTAGTTCTTTTTTGTGCCACGTGTTGGTGTGTGGTTTTCAACAGCCTCTGAGCTCTTTCTCCCTCTCTCTCAATTCACTCCCACACCCTTTACCACAGAATGGCAGAAGAACCACATTACTGGCAAGTTTAACAGATTGTTTTTGGAGAGCCACCCTGATTCATGCACCGAAATAAAGTCACTGAATTTACCAAAATCATATCCTCTTAAAATATGACAATAATTGTTATGTAATAAACTGGAAGACCTAATTTAAAAGCACACAAAATGATGAAGTGCACATGATTTTAACCACTGCCACAACAATTCAATTAACAGTGTAATAAGAGTACTAATGAATAAAATGATTTTGGGTTTAATAGAAGTCTTTGCCTTAGTCTAAAAGTCTGTACCCACTTATCTATGAGCTTGATGTAGAAAAGTTAATTAAAAAAATAGCTTAATGGACAACTAAGAATAAGGTTAAGTTGGGTTTTTTCTTTAAAGATGTACAATATCAAAATGATGCCAAATGGTCGTGCAAAGCTGAATTACATCGTATATTAGAGAGATGAGATGGGCTAATTAAAGACTACATTACTGAATGCTGTCAAGATTACAGAGCTGACGTGGATGACTGGGTGATGCATAAAGCTAAAAACAACATTTTAGAACGAATTAAAGTAGCCTTTTTTTCTTTTTAAATGAGCTTTTCAAAGAATTGAGCTGGTCATGATAGAATCTGATGAATTAAGTTACCGTGCATCAGGTGCATAAAACTGAACAGGGAACATGTCAGAAAGATAAATAAGATCATCAAAGCGTCTTACCTGATGTGCAAGATGTATTCGGAGATGATTTCTTCTTTTTTGAGATATCTGATAGCAAACAGATTTTATGGTTTGATCATTGTTTTGGATGACTGTCTATTAGGTCCTTGGCTGCCAGCGGTCACTCAGCACTGAACAGTACCTGCAATTCAAAACACAGGACAGCTTGCAAAAAGAGGGAAAAAAATGGTTTAAGTTGTCTTTCCCTCCCACTGTTTTTCTCCTTCTTTTTGGGTGAAGAGAGAGAGAGAGAGTTAGATAGTGTGAGTGCGTGGGCCAGTAATTCCACCAAAATACTATAGTTATCATAGTTATTGTTATACTTTTTTAAGACATTTAATTTGAAATCACCCTTTATTGAACATTCAGGACATATTATTAATGAAGTATCCATTCATAATGTTTATGCATATATAAATGAGATGTAATTAAATGGGACAAACAGATAAATAGATTTAAAATGTGAAGTCATTTTCCCTGTTAAAGACCAATAATATCACTAGTAAAGTTTTGTAGAGAAACTTTGATGTTCGTTTAAATTAGTTTAAAGTTTTTAGGCAGATCATAGATAGATAGATAGATAGATAGATAGATAGATAGATAGATAGATGTTCAAAAAAATGAAAGTATTAAAAAGTTGTAGAAGTTTAAATGTACTGTACTAAAACATTTGATATAAAATATATATTTTACAAAATAATTTTTACTCTAAAATTGATATGAAATCAAAGCCATATTTCTAACCAAGTCGTGTTCCAAATTTGAAGTTGATATCAAAAAAACTGAAGTTTTGTTTAGGCGTTGTACCAAAAATAGCCACCGGGTGTCATCCATATGTATTCTCCTTTAACAAATTAATACATTTCTGTCCAGATATCTCTTTTATCACAAATATGGAAGCTTGAGATTCAGACCTTTCCGATGACATGTGTTTTGTCAAGATTAGAAAAGTTTTGACTATAAATTAGTTAAAATACATTTTGTAAAATGAAACATGACAACGCCCACTAGGTGGAGGAGCCCGCTAAAATGATTTGAAGTACTGTTTCCATGATAATACAATGTCCAATTTCAAAACAGTTTTCACAGGATGAATTCTGAGTTTTTAAGCTTTCGAATGATACCTAACTTATGATAATTACTAAAATACAGTATGTGATATAAAAAAAGGCAATAAATAAAAACAGCACCAAGTGCCCCGCTAGCAGGACGGTGACAGTTAAAGGTGCAGTGTGTAAATTTTAGCGGCATCTAGCGGTGAGGTTGGGAACTGCAACCAACGGCAGCTCACCCCTCCCTTTCGCAACAAAATAGAGAAGCTACGGTGGCCGTCTGGCTGACACAAGTCAAAGATGTCATCATCTGAGACAGCAGTACAGAGTACGTTAGCCAGTCAAGCAATGAGGTTTCTTCTTACTTCTAACAAAGAACGGTCTCTGCTTCTAATAAACCAGACAACAACTACTATTACAACTACTTCTAAAACATGCCGGCGCAAAATGACGACTTAGCATGTAAGGGGACCCGCGGTGTATGTAGATATAAATGGCTCATTCTAAGGTAATAAAAACATAACGGTTCATTATGTAAGGTCTTTATACACCACTGAAAACATAGTTATGTATATTATATTGCATTTCTGCCAATAGATCCTCCCACATTTTACACATTGCACCTTTAAGGGGTTAAAATACATGTTATATTTACATTAATGTGGCTCTGCTGTTTGACATGCTAAGAGCCACAATGAATACATCTTGCCACAGACTTCCAGGTTTTCCCACTAAAACTGATGTTACTCCAGGATATGCTCTTTTAATATAAGGAAGTTTTTCTTCATGGTTTAGGACATGGCCCACGCCCTGGAAATGAAGAGCAGTCACAGAAATATATACATCAGCAGGGAATCAATGTAGGGACGGCCCAAAGAAAATAAATCTGGGACAGAGGCCTGCTGTGAAGTAGAAAAAGAAGCACTTGTGGCAGTGAGTTACCACTTTAAGAGAAGAGTTTCTCTGGATAGAAATAGAGCAACCAGAGAGTGCCACTGCCCAGTGTCTACAGTGTCATAATAAGAATGATGAAAGTGCAACTGGGTTGATGGGTTGATGCTCTGTGCTGTTTCTGTTAGAACAAAGCAGTGTTCTAACAAAGTGATAGATATTCTTATCAGCTTGACTTTTCTTTCCCTGTTTCTCCCTGTTTTCCCTCACCTGGTCTTCATGGATACAAGGGTAGAATGGAGACTAGTTGTTATGGTTTTGTCACACATCTGGTTTTAATGTACACAATGTATATGTGTGTGTGTTTCTTGGAAAGCAGCCAAGAAAGGGTCCCTGCTGGAGCCCAAGGCAGGCAGGGTCACTGGACCAGATGTTGACCATATTTAGACTTGTTTTTTCTATATGTACCACATTCCTATATCATGAAAGTATATTCTCATTGGACAATTGTTACACCACCCCCTGAACATGTTTAAAAGCCCTGTACTGAAGTAAGTCTGGGAGGAGGTTTTGTGAACGGATTGGCTTCATGTTCATGACTCTTTCCCATAGGCCTATGCATTCAATGAGTGAAAAAGACAAACTGAGAATGAGGCACGAATCGGGACAATAAATGTAAGATTAATTAACCTTGCAATTTGGGGGCTCGTCCGGGATTTCTCCAGACAGGTAAGAAATAAAATGCTTAAGTGCATCTTACTGTCTGTTGAGAAATTTATCCTTAAATTTTCATGCCGCGATTTTTGCCATATTTGGTAAAAGTTGGTTATCCTCGTATTTGAATAAATACGGGAAGGATAAAAAGAGGATTGATCACCCTTTTTGTCATTAGTGTTATCCTCACGTTTTTGAGCGTGGGAAGAAGGAATAGATGATTATATGTTTGAAGAGATTTATTTATTTTTCTGGTTTTCCTATTCCTTAGGATATCTCTCAGTCCTTTTTCACAATTGAATGAATTTTTATTGTGAAGTCCTTGCAAGGCATTAACTTAAACTACTAGATTAATTTTTTTTTTAATTTGCATAAAAAAATTTATCTGGACAGGAGACAGAACATTAGAGATATAAATAAGAATTCAAGTTCACTTTGATTCAGTGAAGTTATGAAGCAGATCATGTTCTGTCCCTCCTGTGTTAGATTGAGGGGCTGATGATCTTAAAAGCAGTTGCATGTGAAATCCATGGTGAATTAGGAGTCAAATATCAAAATTCTGTTGATTAGATATTTGACAATGGGGGATAGCGCAGATATGTGCAATTGTATTTAGATAATTTGGCTGATTAGACTTATGAGATTTTGATTTATCTTGGCTTAGATATAAATCAAAGACCATACTTTAAATGAAATAATCTCAAGAGTTAAATAGAGAAACAAATAAATAGGACAATATTAAATTAATATAAAAGATATAGTATAATCCTGTTATGTGCAGACATCTGTATTTGTACTCGTTATCCCTGGGAGACAGTATAAAAATTGATGTATGGCAGAGATTTTAAGATTTTGTTATTTGAAGAATAACTTCTGCGTTGTGTTGAATGAGATCAAGATTGGGTGACTAATTTAATTAGATGTTTTGAGCTCAACATAAAAAGAAAAAATATTTTTGACGGTTGCCAACTTATTTTTAGTATTACTAGATTGAGATTGAAGTCTGACTTTATAACATAATACATTATGCTGATGCATTTGTGAGGATTATTTATTTGTAGTGATCTTAGATATATTTCAGAGTAGCTTATTGCTCTTTTCTGCATTCTGCAAAGAAGAAATTGCTTGCTTTTTCTGCAAAGAAGAACTTGCTTTATTAAAATAAAAATGAGGAACTGCTATTGTCAACCAGATGATAAAATTAAGAGACATTTGAAAGAGGTGATTAAAAAGCAAATCAGATTGCTCATATACAATTGTGGTTGGAATTTACATGCGGCTCTCTCTTGAGTGTTCATTTTTTAGAAAGCAGACCATGGCTTTTAGGATGTTGCCAAAATAAAGAACAACTATGCTGTGCATTTAATGAGGGAGAGAGAAGACGGCACACGGCTGGATAGACCATCAGCTCCACCCCTGAAAGAGAAAACTGATACTGTATCTCAGAGGGGCTGGACTTGGAGAAACGACAATGCAACAAGATGCCTTGAGAAGAGAGACAGAGACACAACTGCATCTTCCAGACCTCCAGTGCTCTCATCAGATCCTCATCACAGACTGACAAAGTTCACTGGATGAAGAGAAAGACATGTGAAACTGAAAGACTCTTTCAGAAGGTCCAGTGCTGCAGAACAGCAGTCCTACAGAAATCTCAGAACTGCCAGATGAATCTGAGAAATGTAACACATTCAACTGACTGATGATCAAGCAAGACTTCTATCCCTTCCCTTGTGTGCAGGTACTGCATATTTAATGAGCACTACAGAGACTTCCTAAAATTTTGATTTGTCACATTAATTTGTAGCTTGGTTATTTACTGGTCTCATAGCAGTTCTTTATGTTTTTATAAACTAACAACACTCTGCTTTCTTTTGATAGGCACCAGTCCAACCTTAAATGAAGCTAAGTGTTTGATCTGATTCATAAATCAGTTAAAACTTTGGACTGGACTTAGTCTAGCTAGGAGATATTTCATAAAATCCAGGGTAAAATGTTAAATTAGATCACTGGTGCGGCTGTGAAGTGTAGAGAGAGAAAGTGTAGAGTCTGCTCGTAAGACAGAGCTTCCTATAAAGCACGTTACAGAGTTCTTTGAACAATGGAGTGGATTACAATTGGGGCACTAAGTGTCCTAGAACAAACTGTGAATGGTAAAGCCATAATATTGGTCAACTCATCTTGGTTTATTTATATTTTTAGGGATAAATTGAACTAATAGCCTAATTCCTAATTTATGAAATTACAAATGCTGTCATTGACAGGGATTACGATTACATGATGTTTGGCCATGGATCCAAGAATATGTGGAGATCTCCAAACTTTTATCAGAGCAGCTCATGAGCAACACCAAATTAATAATGAAAATGAAATTATATTAGACAAATGAATGAAAAAATTGCATTCAAGAAATTTGAATTGGTTCTTCTAACGGTGGCATGCCTAGGTTTAAAAGATTATATGATCAATTAGATATTAAGAAATCTCAAACCATTGCGGCTGACTTCGTCTGACTGTATGAGTTTAACTGCTTAGACACTGTCGCACAGGGAATGCCACAGTGCCTATGTTCAGTAGTTTCTGTCGAAATCGAAGTGGTGTTATTCGATTGGACTTGGTGATATTTCACCTGTAACCATATACATTCCCTATTCAGTTCACTGTCTGCGGAGACAGTGACAAAAAAGAGATGATTTTCTGGCCAGAAAATGGGAGTGTGAAAAAGTGTGAAAGTGTGTGAGTGATGGTGCACCAAGGCAAACCAAATGCCATAAACAGCTGTAACCAAATTTTTGAAGTGGGCACACAAATTGGATAATGTCCAATGGAATAAATGGAATAATGGCCATGAATGAATTTGGGTTAACAATCCTGGCCTGGGTTGTTGTTGTGGCAGTGCCACACCTGCGCAGCGCACATCTAACTCTTCCTTTTCAGAATGTCATGATGAATTCCATTTACAGAATTCCCTCAAGCTAATTCTCTGACAAGTGTATGAAATACATTGTGATTGTTAACATTTTAAAGTGGTCTGTGTGTTGTCCATGTAGAAAAGCATTGGTTAATCATTTTGAAATGCACTGTATAGCGCAAACAATGAAGAGGAAATCAAATAGCAAAAAGCAATGTATGGTATTGACAGAAACTGGAATGACATGGGTTTAAACCCTGCTCCATGTATTGGTGGTAATGAAAAAATGGACAGCCCTCACACCACATTAATTTTTTCCACAGGTTACTACTGTCACTGCTGATGAGTAATATATTTTGTCTCTAACAAAAGTATTCTAAAATTTCCATTCACAGGTAAAGCAGTTTTGTTAAAGGGATCATGAACTGCATTGTTTTATTGTTTCATAATGTTTTCTAGGGTATACTTATGATGTTAATGCTTTTACACCCAAAATTGTCAATTTATAAAATGCATTTTTCCTACTCTGATTTTAGCCTTCTGGTTTGAACGCTCTGTTTTAAGAGGCGTGTCTGCTGAGAGACTTCAGTGTAAACGCCCACTGCTGTGATTGGCTGACATCTTTCCATCTGAAATAGCCAAGTATTATTCTCTCTTTTAGTGCGTTTTTTACTATTACAGCTCTCAAGGCTTAAATATGTAGATTGTGGCATGAAAGATTGCAGTGATGAACGTTGTAGCTGATCACAGACATGTTGATTGAATGAAAGCAGTGATCTCGTCATTGAAACTCAATTTCTTGGCAAACGTGATATAACTAAGATTCTTTAAATAAAATGGGAGTTGAGCATCAGTCATTATAAATGTATGCTGTTTGATCGACAGCTTAAGCGTGCTGCTCTAACGATTGCAAAAGGAACTTTCTTTGATCGCTTTCTTATTTAATCACCGTTAAATAACATATTATTTTCATCCTACTAAGAGAAACTACGCAAGTTGACATTTAGTCACGTGTTTGATTTACTCACACAGACAAAGAACATCTGACTGTACATGAATCACTAATATCAGATCAGGCATTAGAATTAACACAGTGACTTACATGTTGCATAAAAAAGCACTGCACAATATTTTGTAATCCTCAATGGCATGTTTATTGCTTAGTAGCTCGATCTGGTTTAGCAACATGTAGGCCTATGTTACTTAGGCTTCATTTCTATTACATGTCATGAGCGAATCGGTAGGCGGGGCTAAACAGGCAGTGATGAAGTAGGCGTTGATCTTCTTCTGCGGAGGCGGTGATTGCTGCCCTTTGACGTCATAGATCCTCACTTTGTAAATCCTGTTGTTTGCTGGGTCTGGTGTCAATTACAGCTTTTATTGGAGTTACAGGAATTTTTCAGCTCTGAAACTTACAGGTATTCTTATGATTACCTCTAATATGTCAAAAGCTCAAGGAAAATATGATTTCACAGTTCATCACCAATTTAATACAAAAAATGTTTGTCCTACAATCTGGGTAATGATGTATTTTTACGGTATGGAAAATGACAATGCTATTGTCATGTTTTGGTCTTGTTATTTTTTGTGTGTGTCCTTCATGTCTCCTCTATCTATCTATCTATCTATCTATCTATCTATCTATCTATCTATCTATCTATCTATCTATCTATCTATCTATCTATCTATCTATCATATATAGGTAAGGTATGAGTACATGCTATCAGGAGATTGAATGCGGTATCTTCATAAAACCAGATTTGACTGACACCTGCTTGTGACCACAAGAGAAGACTATCTGAGTGGTGGAGTGAGATCCATGAGCACACTATGCGCAGTGCTGAAAAGTGGAACACCCTGAGTTCACACCAGGCGTGCCTCTAACCCTGGCAGAGGGAGAAGAGTTCCTTAGGGGGACCAACGAGGAAACTGAGCAGACTCAACTGGTGGCTTAAAAGCCCACTGTTTGCTCCAACTGATCAAGAGCATCCAAAAACAGATGAAGGATCGACGAGCACCACAGTGCTTAGCAGCAAAAAGAGAAATTCAACAGAAACTGATTAAATCACCCTGATGCTAAAGCACAGAACGAAGACATTTAGATGCGGAAGATGACAAAATAGTTGTCTACGGTGAATTTTTACCCACTGTTCTAGAATATAGTAAAAAGCTTATTGAAGATCAAGAAAAGTGATTAAGTGTTGTGAGGAAAAGTCATGCTATGATTAAGTGATCATTTTATGATCAAATGGGGGAACTGATAGATATTCTTATCAGCCTGACTTTTCTTTCTCTGTTTCTCCCTGTTTTCCCTCACCTGGTCTTCATGGATGCAAGGGTAGAATGGAGACTAGTTGTTATGGTTTTGTCACACATCTGGTTTTAATGTACACAATGTATATGTGTGTGTGTTTCTTGGAAAGCAGCCAAGAAAGGGTCCCTGCTGGAGCCCAAGGCAGGCAGGGTCACTGGACCAGATGTTGACCATATTTAGACTTGTTTTTTCTATATGTACCACATTCCTATATCATGAAAGTATATTCTCATTGGACAATTGTTACACCACCCCCTGAACATGTTTAAAAGCCCTGTACTGAAGTAAGTCTGGGAGGAGGTTTTGTGAACGGATTGGCTTCATGTTCATGACTCTTTCCCATAGGCCTATGCATTTAATGAGTGAAAAAGACAAACTGAGAATGAGGCACGAATCGGGACAATAAATGTAAGATTAATTAACCTTGCACAAAGCAAGAGTGATACTGCTATTATGCAACAGTTCAATTAGCAAGAAATTAGCATCAAGTTATTTACTTTTCAAACTGACCAATTAGTCGATTTATTTTCCTCCACCAATGTAAAGAAGCCAAAGAATCAAGAAAGGAGGGCTGTTATCTTAAGATTAATCAAAGATTTTTCAGTACATGCTATTTCTTTTTAAGGTTAAAGATAAATAATTTTAAGACTTACGTTTACTGCCGCCCCCTAGTGGACAAATGAGAAATTCAGCACCGAGCAGAGAACACACACCAGATGGTGAGAATAATCAACTCCTTCAACAGAATTGCAGGACACCAGTGCCTCATTTTCACCAGAGATGTGCTCATAATATTATAATAAAAAGGAAGAAAAATAAGTATTTTTGATCCTATATAAATTCTGTCACCTCTCAACTTTATTGTAGTTTGTAACAGAGAGAATACAAAAGTACAGACAACACACAGTAACACAACTGAATTGTAAAATTCAAAACCTTTTGCTACTGAAAACCATGTTAAAACGGTATTAAAATAAAAATGTTATGCAATGCAGTTCAATCAAGAAATAAATAATGTATTAAGTTGATATATATAATTAAAAAATAACTATTGCATATACTTAAAAAAAACTTGCACATTGTAAATTGCAGACATACAGGTGTAAAACAAACCAATAAGACAGACATTAGATAAGATAATGAAAAGCAACTATTACAGACATACACAAAAATATGATGCCAGCTGCAATAGAAAAGATGGACATTTAGCACCATGTAAATCTGTGTAATAACAGATCACTATAAATCTGATCTATAAATGTCTGCAGTAGATTTTAGTTGCAGTAAGGCACAAAAATGAGACAGAGAAAAGACTGTCAGAACATCCCTAAAACACAACTAAGACCAAATGAAAGGCCTCTAGTGTAAAAAGGGAACTGCATCTGTATCGTCATTTCACTTAAATATCTGAATTATGATGCTGTGTAAACTTGAAAGAGTACGCTCTGTAAGGCTTTCATTTCTGGTGCTCTTCGTATCTCTGGGGCCGCAGGAGGACGCTCTGGTAGGTTTTGATGCAGGAGAAGGCTGTGGGTGGAATGAGGCGGCGGTCGATCAGGTTGTACTCCAGGTGAACAGACACCAGCAGGGAGTCCTCACGAGCCGAAGTGTCACACAATGAATTCATAGTGATGTAGCTGTAGGGAGAAGATCAGATTCAAAAACACTATCCATTGTGACGTTTTAGTGGTTTTTAGTTCATGCTTGTTAGATTTGAGGCTACCTATATTCTAGTGTACTCCAATAAGTGGACAAAATAAATGCATATGTATAAACGTACTAAGCAGTATAGCTTTTTTTCCATTTAAATGGAGAGTAAACCATATAGTAAAGTTTGTACATAGACAAAATCTGATGTAGATAGACAGACAGACAGATGATAGACAGACGACAGACAGACAGATGATAGACAGACAGACAGACAGACAGACGACAGACAGACAGATGATAGACAGACAGACAGACAGATAGATAGATAGATAGATGATAGACAGACGACAGAGACAGATAGATAGATATATGATAGGCAGACAGACGGCAGACAGATGATAGACAGACAGACAGACAGATAGATAGATAGATAGATAGATAGATGATAGACAGACAGACAGACAGATATATGATAGACAGACAGATGACAGACAGACAGACAGATAGATGACAGAGACAGATAGATAGATAGATATATGATAGACAGACAGATGACAGACAGACATACAGATAGATGATAGACAGACGACAGACAGATAGATGACAGACAGACAGACAGACAGATAGATAGATAGATGATAGACAGACAGACAGACAGATGATAGACAGACAGACAGACAGACAGACAGACAGACAGATAGATAGATGATAGACAGACAGACAGATAGATAGATGATAGACAGACAGACAGACAGACAGATAGATGATAGACTGACAGACAGACGGATAGACAGACAGATAGATAGACGATAGACAGACAGACAGATGATAGACAAACAGACAGACGACAGACAGACAAACAGATAGATGATAGACAGACGACAGACAGATAGATGACAGACAGACAGACAGACAGACAGATAGATGATAGACAGACAGACAGACAGATAGATAGATGATAGACAGACAGACAGACAGATAGATGATAGACAGACAGACAGACAGATAGACAGACAGATAGATAGACGATAGACAGACAGACATACAGATAGATAGATGATAGACAGACAAACAGATGATAGACAGACAGACAGACAGATAGACAGACAGATAGATAGACGATAGACAGACAGACATACAGATAGATAGATGATAGACAGACAAACAGATGATAGACAGACAGATAGATAGATGATAGACAGACAGACAGACAGATAGAAGACAGACAGACAGACAGACAGATAGATGATAGACAGACAGACAGACAGATAGATAGATAGATAGATGATAGACAGACAGACAGATAGATAGATAGATAGATAGATAGATAGATAGATGATAGACAGACAGACAGACAGATAGATAGATGATAGACAGACAGACAGACAGACAGACGGATAGATAGATAGATGATAGAAAGACAGACAGATAGATAGATGATAGACAGACAGACAGACAGACAGATAGATAGATGATAGACAGACAGACAGACAGATAGACAGATAGATAGACAGATAGATAGATGATAGACAGACAGACAGACAGACAGCAGATAGATGATAGACAGACAGACATACAGATAGACAGACAGATAGACAGATAGATAGACAGACAGACAGACAGATAGACAGATAGATCACTAACCTGATGTAGTTGTGGTTCAGTCTCAGGTGCTGCAGAGTCTTTAACTGTAGGATGCCTCGTGGGATGGATCTGAGCTGATTATGGTCCAACAGAAGTTCGGTCAGTGAGTTGTACAGACCCATGAAGGACACTTCATTTATCCCGTCTTCACGCAGACGGTTGTAAGACAGCTGTAGCGAGTCAAGACCAGGCCGCAGGTGGCCAAACACATAGCCAGGAATGCGCTCAATTTGGTTATGATGCAGGATGAGTTGACGCAGACCAACCGGCAAGAAAGAGGGAACGTGAACCAGCTTATTGTGGGAAAGGTCCAAATACTCCAGTTTTCTGTGGATAAAGACATTTTTTAAATACTTTTATTAGGCTTGAAATGTAATTATTAGTTTTATACAAAATGTAACTGCTCCAACTCTATCCAACAAGAGGTCCTGAACCTGTTTGTATGCATTACAGTAACTGTCCACAAGATGGCACCTAACAGCACAGAGAGAGAGAGTGAGAGAGATCTGAACTCACAGCAAGTGTATCCATGCTGTTGGATGAATGCGGTCTTCTCGGATTCGGTTTTGGCTGAGGTTCAGGACTCTCAGATTGGTGGTCTTGTTGAGGAGCCCTGAATGGACCACCTCTATCTTGTTGTCAGACAGATGCAGCTCCTGAAGAAATAACAAATCAACAACACTCTGTTATCAATTACACTCCAGTTCTGCATTGTATAAACACTCCAATAATAAATTACCTGGAAATGTAATTTTTTAGGTCACCAAACTAAAATCTAGTGCATGTTTGTGTATATAGTGTGTATATGTACTGCAACTTTTGTGCTTTTGAAACACAAAATTTGACTGACCTGTACTGAAACAGGCAGACCAGAGGGAATAGCTCTGAACTTATTGTCATCCAGCCTGAGGTAAATCAGCCTCTTCAGAGGTTTGAAGGCCAGAGGAGAGACATTTCCATCATGGAAATAATTATCCTCTAACTCCAGTGTCAGCAGCTGTGACAGACCTGAGGAAACAAATAACATTAGATTACTCCAAAAATAGCAATTACTTTAGTTTGTCAGTATTTGCTCGTATTCTTTAATAAAGAGACTAACTGGCAAGTTGATAAAAGTAATTTTAAAATGCCCAGATTAACCCATAACATGAAAAACAGATCTTTTACTAGACTTGAGTGTTGAATAGTGAGTTCATACGGACACTGTGGTTGTGTGTTTACCCTTGAAGCTGTAGGGAGTGAGACCACTGAGTTTATTATCGTTGATCTTCAGCTCCACCAGTGAGGGAGGGAGAGCCGGCACTTTAGTGAAGTTGTTTCCATCAAGGTTCAACCTCCTGAGCTTCGTCAAGTTCTGCAAAAGGCCGAGAAGATACTCATGACACTGTCAAAACCAGACTGGAAATATATCAAAGCTTTCTGCAAGTCACAGAAGCAAAAGTTACACAACACAGATATTCACAGTTCATCTGGCATGGGGAACAGACATTTCCCGATCATGCTACCGAGCACAGGTAAACACTGAGGTACAGTGAACATGTGGGAAAATACATGTCACCTGTAAATTCTGTGCTTGGCGCCCAGTAGAAATGGCACACATGTGAGAAAAAGGTAAAAAATGATTGCCTTTCTTTTTAGGGGGTAATATCTATTGGCTGAAATTTCCTATGTTCACTGCAGCAACCTGGTGAGAATTGTCTCGATGATGTCAGACCCGACATCTTGCGAAAACACGTCAGCTACTTGCTAAATATCAAGTATGCACTGTGCGGCACCATAAGGCCTGATAACTCACCACTGTAACAGATAACAGATCACAAAGCAGTATCCATTTTTGCAGATTTATATTACTCAGAATATACTGTGTATATATATATATGATCTTTAAGAAAACAAATGGAATGAGATGTTGATGCAGGTGTTTCAGCACACTTGCTAATAAGGTTTTCTTGACTCACCTGAAACACATCCGGTCTCAAAGAGAAATCATCCAGCTTGTTCTTGCTGAGGTCGAGCCACTCCAAGTTGGGAAGACCTGCTAGAGCATGTGCTGGGATCTTGCTGATTTTGTTATCTGCAAAACACCAGGAAGTCAAGAGTAATTTTCCACCTCTCATCACGGTAAGCTCTGTTTACACTTCTACAAATCCTTTGATGGACAAACAGTAAAACCCTGCCAAGAACATCTGTCAAATTCCAATAACACCTTTTCACACTAGACCCCTATTTTCAGACTGTAGACCCCATTTTAAAGACACAATTTTGTTTCACTGTCATTTGCACAACCAAATAAAAATATCATGTTTTGCATAAATCTAGAACAATTTAGTGAGTTTTATAGTTTCCAAAAAGTAATATAATAATATTAGAAGAAAACAAAAAAACGCTATTGCAACTTCATATTCCACAATTTTGACTTTACATCTAATAATTGTGACTTTACATTTCACAATTTGATTTTAAATGTCACAGCTTCATATCTCACAATGTGACAAATATGTTTTTATTATATGTATTTTATACTATACTACCATTTAAAAGTTTGGGGCCAGTAAAAAATTTTTTTTTTAAGACTTTCTTATATTTAGCAAGGATGCAAATATTAAGCAGCACAACTGTTTTTAACACTGATAATAATAAGAAATGTTTCTTGAGCAGTTATTTCTGATTTCTGAAGGATCATGTGACAATTTTAAGTTGTATTAATATTTTACAACATCATTGTATTTATTGTATTTTTGATCAAATAGCAGTAAATTGTTT
>RJVU01071502.1:3015963-3050209 GCA_003731715.1 Anabarilius grahami
GAGAAAACACAAATATTTTAGGAATCTGTCTAAAAACTTGTTTAAAACTATATATATATTTTATTTTTATTTTGTATGGCCTCTATTGGCCTTGATAACAGCTTGCATTTTTGCTGGCATTGTTTTTATGTACTTTTCCACAGTCTCTGTTGTTATTGACTTCCCAATAGCTTCTAGTTGTCCCAGTTGTCCCAAAGATTTGCTTTTGATGAAACTTTTGTGCGATCTATCTCTAGCCATTTTAGCATTAAAAACACTATTGCACATAATGGTGTGGATTAACCATTACAGAATCATAAAAAATTATTTTGGTAATCACCAGTACTGTTCGTTTAGAGCAGCTGTGGCACAAACCACACATATATACATATATATTATATTTAATATAATTATATAATTATATTCTTTAAAAATATATGATGTAAAAGTAAGTATATTTAACTTATCCTTTAAGGAAGTTAATCAAAAAAATATTTTTGTAGTGTACTATTAGCCCTCATGAGTAAGGTGAACTGCTCTTCACCTCACCTGCTAGAAAGAGACTTCTGACCCCTGGATCTCTGATGATGGGCATTTGGGTAAGGCGAGTGTTTCCACAAGCGATAAGAGACTCTGAAAGCAAGCAGCCAGCTGGAAGAGACTCCATATGAACAGAGGTGCGGAAGACTGGACGGCCAATATCTCGATCCACCGGTCGCCCACTGGGGGCTGGCAGTGGCCTTCCAGCAGGCAGGATCACAGATCTTCTTGTAGGAAGAGCAAATGCCAGTTCTGCTCGTGGCGCAGCCGGTTTAAATGTGGGTGGCATTACTCGTCTATCGATTGCTACAGGGCGAACAGCAGATCTGGACACTGAAATACTGCTGTTATCATCGTCATCATCATCGCTATCGCTGTCACTGTCATCCTCTAGATAGTCGTCATCATCGTGGTCGTCATTATCAAAATGGATAGGTCTCATAAACTGAGGTCCTGTGGGTATTACAGGGGTCTTAGGTGGTTTTCCAGGATTCAGACTCACCTCCTGGTTTTTCTTTACTTGCTTCTTAGGGACATTTGAGGGTGGCTGAATAAACAACATAAATGTTTAAGAACAATTTAAAGAGGTCAAATAACCTAGACTGTTTTGCTATTCTTAGCTGGTCTAGTTTGCTGGTTTTAGGTACCTTTCATTTGTTAAAAAAGATGAGCACCAGATAAGACAGCAGATTGAATATCATAAACCAGCTAAAACCAGCACATAAATATCAAAAGGCAAGCAGGTACAATAATGAGGGAAGAAAAATTTTTTTTAAGTATATGAAGTATTTTCTCATGCACATCCACATACTTCTTTCGCTGGGGTGATCACCATCTTGTTCTTCTTTGGCTTCACCTCCACAACCTCTGTCCCCACAGGTGGTTTTCCATTTCCTGTCAGTCTGTTTTTCAAGCTCGTTTTCCCCACAGATGTTGGATTGGTCTTACTGGCCACAGACTTCAGGGTGGGTGAAGCTAGACATGGTGGGGCAAACAGAAATTCAGTACCCACCACCAAGCATCCCACTCCCTTATGGAACCTTTCCCAGCACTGCACCACACTAAGAGCCAATGTTTTACATAATTCCCAAAGTGCATCACCACAGGGATTCCCACCGTTTTCTTTAGCTATTACTACAAAATTTCAATGGAACCCCAAAAAACAGTCAAAAAAGAAGAATGGAACACATACTACCGTTCAAACATTTGGGGTCAGTAAGGTTAAATGAAAAAGGAACAGCATTCATTTATTTTTAAATAAATGCTGTTCTTTTGAACATTCAATTCATCAAAGAATCCTGAAAAACTGTATCTCGGTTTCCAGAAAAATATTATGCAGCACAACTGTTTTCAACAATGATAATATCAAGAAAATAAAGAATGTAGATACAAGTATTAAAGCGTGATGTTGTCACTTTAATGGTGCATGTACTTGACTGATCTTATGTGAATGCTGTGGGAGAGCATTATGGTGGTTCCCAAACCTCTGGCCGGGCAGGGGATGGTTCGGCAGCTCGCTGCTCCACCTTTACACTGGCACACACTGCACGGCTCTGGAGACCAGACAGCCCCCTCAAACAGAGAAATCCCATTCACCAAGCACTGGCTGCTACGCCCTGGCATGTATCCACACACACAGAATTTCAGAAATCAACACACAGCGGCTCCAACAAGTAATTGGACACTTAAAATGCATACATGTCATTGCATTAGATAAGAAGTATCGAATAATATAATATAATATAATAGACAGTCAAACCAATATATTGATATATATTGATATTTTTTTACTAGTGGGTGCAGGACACTATAGTTCATTTATGTAAGTGAAGATAGCAAAATAAAATAAACTGTGACATATTATACCCAAATATTCTTCATACAGTGGACTACCAGTAAAACTGATAAAAATTTGGAACCAAAAATTATTCAGACACTTTGACCTGAGCATGTTTTGCTTAAGTGTTATCTGACATAATTAAGATAAATTTTTTTCTGACACAGTTTAACTCTGAGATCTTGTCATATTTTATTACCATTTTTTTTTACTATAGTGAATAAACTGTATTAATGAATGAAATGTTCAAGATGTCTGAATAAATTTTGGTTTGACAGTAATAATATAATATAAAATGCACTTAAAATGCATGAATGTCTTTGCATTAGATAAGTGGCAATATAATATAATATAATATAAAAGCACAAGTAACTGGACACATAAAATGCATAAAAGTCTTTGCATTAGATAAGAACTATAATATAATATAATATAAAAGCACAAGTAATTGGACACTTAAAATGCATAAACGTCATTGCATTAGATAAGAACTATAATATAATATAATATAAAAGCACAAGTAACGACACATAAAATGCATAAAAGTCTTTGCATTAGATAAGAAGTATAATATAACATAATATATCAGTTTGTAAATTGTTTTGCTTGAAAAGTAGGTTTGTGTTATCTGTCAAATAAATTCCACATGGTTTGATGTTTTGTTATGTAATGCAATGACATTCATACATTTTTAAGTCTATTCATCTTAACTCATCATAAATCAGTATAACCTATTCTTTGACAAATACATATGTGTAATAAATACAAATATAAATGAGGACATTTTTTTTTTTGCTTAAATTAAATGACCACTTATTTTTTTAACAATAAATATAAATATTAATATAAAATTACAATATTAGGAAAACACATGTTCTTTTAATTTTATTTATTTTACTTTGATTAAATGCTATAAGCATTGCTCACCTGGAAGGAAAGGGTTATCATACTCAAGCGCATCCTCAGCGGACAAGAAGCGCCTGGAGCTCCTCTGTCTCTCTCCTCTTCCCTTTTCTCGTTTTCCCTCAGCCACTAAAATCACTAAACACAGGCACAAACACAAAGCTAACGGCTTGTACATTGTGAATGTATGCTGGAGTCAGTTCAGGTATGATCTGTCTGAGACAGCTGTCTCAATGACTCTGAGGGCTGCCCCTTCTGAAAGGCCAGTTATATTCTCTGCCTCTGGAAATCATGTTCAACCCATCACCCATCCCTCCAAGAAAAAAAAAGAAAAAGAAATTCAAAGGTGAGAGCAGAGAGTGAGGAGGAAGGAATGGAACGGAAGCAGGGGAGTGAGAGGGAAAAAAGAAAAAGAAAACAGCTTCAACAAAGCGTCTCTTTCATTTGCCCTGAAGACCCACCAACCGCCTCTCCTTTCCCTCTCAACAAACGCCCATCGGTCCCCAGAGCCAAACAAAACTATTAGAGTCCTTGAGAGGAAAAAAAATCTTATCTTTGACACGATTTAATGTTCTGACGTCAACGGATGCACTTTCAGTGTGTGGGATTTCAGATTTGTGCTGATGAATAAAACATTAATTTAAGTCTCTCTGAACATGCTCATTATTGTTTGTGCTTCACTGCTAGTGCAAGTTTGATGGAAGAGCAGAGAAAACATTGGAGCGTAGCGAGCCGTTGATATGAAAGGTAGCTTTGTTTGTCGAAGTGCCAACGGCACCACACTCCTGAGAAATTCTTCAAGTTCCTTTGCCTTTTGCAACCTTGCTTGACCATGCGGCCTCTTTCTGTCCAGTGTGGCCATCTCACTGCATACAAGCATTGTTGCTATGACAACCACTTCATTAAGTAACATTTCACTTTCTCTGCATAGTTTGTACTGCTGCTTTGACTATAATCTGAATCCTTTTGGTTTTGGATCTGATCTCAGATTACTTAGCTGTTGAAGTACAGTTCAAATCCCTGGGTATGTTCTTGCTCCGCCACTTTTATCGAGGATGCATCAGTAATGCTGCGTCTGAAATCGAATACTTCTCTACTATGTAGTATGTGAAAAACAGTATGCGAACAGAGTAGTATGTCCGAATTCATAGTATTCGAAAAACAGTAGGCGAAAAGTACCCGGATGACGTATTAATTTAAGTGCGCATACGATGAACACTTTACTATCCCATGAGGCCACAGGAGTTGAAGGGACGTAACTGACGCTGGTAGGTCATGTGACAGTAATAACATGGCGGATGTAGTACGTCCAAATTCGTTCATGCTACACGCATTCGTTCTACATAGAACGTACTTTTTCAACAGTGCTGAAGTAAATTTAAATTCAAATGTAGTACCTACTCAACAGTACGCGATTTCGGATGCAGCTTAAGTGACTTGTCTGAACTTGAGACAGCCAGGTATCCAAGAATGCATCTCGCACCAACCAGCAAGCATCAATGGTGCAAGAGAAAACACTTAATTTTATAAAATATTACTGTTGTTGTCACGAAATGTAGTTTTAAAGGTGCAGTGTGTAAATTTTAGCGGCATCTGGCGGTGAGGTTGCGAACTGCAACCAACGGCAGCTCACCCCTCCCTTTCGAAGCAAAATAGAGAAGCTACGATGGCCGTCTGGCTGACACAAGTCAAAGATGTCGTCATCTGAGACAGCAGAGAGTACGTTAGCCAGTCAAGCAATGAGGTTTCTTCTTACCTCTAACAAAGAATGGTCTCTGCTTCTAATAAACCAGACGACTACTACTACTACTACTACTACTACTACTACTTCGTGCGTATTCAACGTAGTGACGATGCAAGCTGCCTCTAAAAACACAAACGATTTAGAAAAACAACAACATGAAACATGCTCTGTAGAGTATTTGTCCATTTAGGGCTGCTGTAGAAACATGCCGGCGCAAACTGACGACTTGACATGTAAGGGGACCCGCGGTGTATGTAGATATAAATGGCTCATTCTAAGGTAATAAAAACATAACAGTTCATTATGTAAGGTCTTTATATACCACTGAAAACATCGTTTTGTATATTATATTGCATTTCTGTCAATAGATCCTCCCAAATTTTACACATTGCACCTTTAAGAGCATTTCTTCTTATTATTAACAGTTGTGCTGCTTAGTATTTTTATGGAAACTGATACATTTTTTCAGGATTCTTTCAAGAAAAGAAAGTTCAAAACAATAGCATTTATTTGAAATGATGTTATTTGTAACAATCTAAAAGTCATTACTGTCACTTTTGATAATTTTAATGATTCCTTGCTCAATAAAAGGAATAATTTCATAAAAAAAATTAATCAGAATTTATGTCTAACTCATACTAATGTAGTAACCTGATTGAAATAACCCAATTAAGCAAATATTCCAAACAAATTCCAAATCCAAATAAAACAGATGGTATATGCCTGTATTAGGTCATTCTTATGTTAACACCTTATTCAGAATATCCACTAAAATATTCATTTGTACTTTGGGTGCTACAAAACATGTTTTGAAGAAACTTATTTGGATTGGTAAAGTATTTTTTTATGAACATTAATCAATATACATCTGTGTTAAAGCGTTGTAACTAGTTGCATGTTTTGCACTTTGTATGCCATGAATGAGAACTAATGAGATTATTAAATTATTGTGCATAATTACCAAAAGCGCATCATCATAAATAGCACGATTTACATTATTTCAATAAGAAAAAACAGGAAAATACTACGTTTATTCTGAATAGGTTAATTGCCATGTGTACAGGAATACTGGAATAACCTGAATTTAAACCACTTTTATCAGAATAAAGGCTTTTCAGAATATGGACCATAATATGTGGTTAGCTAACACAACATTAGCACACAAGTGTAAGCCTGTTATGATTATATAAATGTGTTTAGAGCAGGCTGGGACAAATAAGTCAATTAGTTCTGCTCAATTCTGTTTGGATCTCCTACACCCCAGTTTGTTATAGCCTTTCTTTGTTTTTGCCTCCCACACAGAAAATGATTAAGCAATTGGATGTAATACTCCCTCACTAGAAATGCCCTGAGCTTCCTGTCTTTCATTCAAAAATAAAAACTCTGAATGTTCACAAAGACAAACAATCATTTTAAACAGGTAAACACGCCACCCACATCTTCCTGTCTTCGGGTTTACCTCGTACATCTGCTGACTGACCAAAAAACAGATTATGCCAGATATAAATGTCTCAAACAAATAACACCAAAATCGTTTTTAGCAACATCTTTCATCTATGGTCCATTTCTGGAATAAGACTGTGTATGAAGACACTTCCAAAAATATGGTTTGATATACAATTGAACTAAGCTGACCTCAGACAGCAAACAGTCTAGTGTGTTCGTTTTCTTCATGACAACTTGAGAATCAGTGTTTACTTTTTTCCTAGAATTCCCCATCCGTCCACACACATGCCTGGAGCCAAGCCTGTCACGAACATGATAAATACCGCCCAGACTGTTTAGAGAACACATACTAGAGAATGAAAAACATTTAGAACGTGACCAACGGTGAGAGATAGGGTAGGTAGGTAGGATGATAGATAGATAGATAGATAGATAGATAGATAGATAGATAGATAGATAGATAGATAGATAGATAGATAGATAGATAGATAGATAGATACAGAGACAGACAGATAGATAGATAGATACAGAGACAGACAGACAGATAGACAGATAGACAGATAGATAGATAGATAGATAGATAGATAGATAGATAGATAGAAACACTTAAAGAAGTGTATCTCTTGTTTATCTCTTCTCTAGCTGTGTGTTTTGGAACAGTTTGCTTTTCTTGACTCATTAAAAAACCGCCTACTACTAGATACTTCTCAGTCCTCTCTAACAACAGTGATTACTGTCTGTATATTTTTAGTGCTCAGAGGGAGATTTGACCCCAAGATTGTGGTGCAGATTACAGCAAGTGTCATGTAACCAATATTTTTGCTGTTCCCCCTCTCTTTCTCTATCTATCTGTATCTGTAATGGATCTCTTTGCTAGTGTCTGGTTAAATCTTGTTGCTCAGTCGCGCAAAAGCAGTAGAAAGCATGACTAAATGTCGAGTTGTATGGAGATGATACACAGCTTAGGGGGAAAATGCCATTGAAAGTTACACATATGAAAGTTACACATATAAAAATGTCTATTACTAGCTATTTTGTTGGAAATTATGGTTACTATTTCACTGTTTTGTTGAGGTACATTTATTAAATGAAATGGAGCCTAGTGCAAATCAATGTAAAGACCCAAACATGAGTGAAATTATCTACTTTGTCATTATTTTACTCAAATTATGGTTATAATTTGTCACATTTTGAGCATGTTCATCATACTGTCAATCACAACAGAAGCGTATATAAACCGACGCTTACCTCATTGCTGTTACACTGCGCGTCCTTACACCACCTGTATCTATTTATGTATATTGTATCAAACCCTTCATGATGGACCAAAAGTATTATATGATGTGAACTCATAAGCTTAGGCTACTAATGACCCACTTCACAGAAGGTGCAATTTCCACAGAACAACATGATAATTAAACAATAAACCGTTTTGCACTGTATATGGAGAGCTACCTTGCCTTTTTATGACTAGTCAGATTCAGCATTCAAAAAGTAGGCATTTGTTTTGATCTACATTCGCCCTCTAGTGGAGAAACACCTATGAGAAACACTCGTCACAGCCCTTCAAGATCTCGTCACAGAGCTTCAGCCAATCAGCGCGCAGATCAACAGGAACTGTAACAATGGAGGCGAGCATGAAGCCCGTGGGTGTGTGACAGCATGTCAACGACAAATCAAGCACAAATCCCCTAATTTCATAATGCACGGTTTCTGAACGGACAATTAACTGTTACCCGTGTGAAATCGACAAAATGGCTTCGTGGTCGGAGAAAATGCTTCAACTCCTGCGTCGAATGAATAACTTTCATTTACCAGGTGGGGAAATATACTGAAAAATCATATGACAGAACAATCCATATGCATGTGATCCAGAAGTCATGTATGGGTCAGTTAATTTTTTTTATTGATCTGTAAAATACATAAAAAAATCAATTCATACTGATAAAGATGATGAGCGTGCTTTGCAGTTTATGAATTATATTATTAAGAGTAAAGACTTAATGACTCAAATGTATTTGTAAACAATTTTTTTTAAATGTAAAGAAAACCTCAGAAATAATTAAATTTGTAATATTTTTATATATCTTAACACTTTTTTAATGTTATGTACACTTCCCTTCAAGGTGCAAGTAAAATAATGTATTACTTTATTTTTGTTGTTTATCATTGACTGATATACACTACATGTAAAATGCATTTATTTATTTGACGTCAACACATTCTTTTATTCCAGGTTCTAGTTTAGAGAGCTGTCTGCGTTTTGAGGTGGCTGGAGAACAGGTTGGATGGATTCCCCCAAAAGTAGCATCAATTCTTAGTCGTTTTCCGTCTGTCTTCAGACCATATGGGAGCGCTATAACCTTTTGCTCCAGTGTTGACACTTTTGAGAGCAGATCAGTGGCTGTGGATGAGGTGTTGCAGGAGCTGAGGAGAGAGGCATCATTCGCCTGTCTAATAGGCTGGAGAGATGAGGTGAGACATCTCTGGTACATGCTAGATAATTACCCATCTTCAACCTTACTCCTTAAAGGGTTAGTTCAACCAAAAATAAAAATTCAGTCATTTATTACTCACCCTCATGTCGTTCCACACCCGTAAGACCTTCGTTCATCTTCGGAACACAAATTAAGATATTTCTGATAAAATCTCATGGCTCAGTGAGGCCTGCATTGCCAGCAAGATAATTAACACTTTCAGATGCCCAGAAAGCTACTAAAGACATATTTAAAACAGTTCATGTGACTACAGTGGTTCAACCTTAATGTCCCCTTGTAGTCAATTATTTTATCCCTTAAAACTCATCTTTGATCACCAAAATGACATATTTAAAAAAAAAAAAAAGTGTAGTGTAGTGACGAGCAATTTGTTGTTTGTGTTGTGGATATTTAAGAAAAAAGCTTGCTTTGCTTCGTATATTCAGTTTAACAGCTCTTCAACTGAACTGCTCATATTTTCTGAATCTGAATCCACTTGCATTCGTTTGGACTGCTCTCTCACTGAATCACCTGAAGTCGATTTCTCAGTAAAACAGACATTATCGAGAGAACAAGCAGCCGTTTTCCTCTGTGAACATGCACTAAATGGATGTTTGACAATTTTGTTGCTTTTTGGAGTTTCAGATTTAAAAAAAACATTCAGATGAAATCCTGCAGGCGCCCGTGCCTTCTCTGTACATGAAATAAATGCACATCCTTGAATGAGCGCGGATTTCCAGCGTATTTACTTGAACTTATCAGGTAGGCTAATATCTATGGTTTGATCCATTCCAGAGGTGGCCAAAATCAGAATTTATAATGGACTGAATAGCTCTCACAGAATTTGACGTGCGAGGACACACTGACTTAGATATGCACACGAATCACGGTCACACGCACACGCTCAGAGCAATATTGTTTTAGCTATATTTTATAGTATTAAAATATTTCAAAGGACAAAAANTTTGGATTGCTCTCTCACTGAATCACCTGAAGCGATTTCTCAGTAAAACAGACAGTATCGAGAGAACAAGCAGCCGTTTTCCTCTGTGAACATGCACTAAATGGATGTTTGACAATTTTGTTTTTGGAGTTTTCAGATTTAAAAAAAACATTCAGATGAAATCCTGCAGGCGCCCGTGCCTTCTCTGTACATGAAATAAATGCACATCCTTGAATGAGCGCGGATTTGCAGCGTATTTACTTGAACTTATCAGGTAGGCTAATATCTATGGTTTGATCCATTCCAGAGGCGGCTAAAATCTGAATTTATAATGGACTGAATAGCTCTCACAGAATTTGACGTGCGAGGACACACTGACTTAGATATGCACACGAATCACGGTCACACGCACACGCTCAGAGCAATATTGTTTTAGCTATATTTTATAGTATTAAAATATTTCAAAGGACAAAAAGCCATTAACTTTATTGGCTTTACTTCAAGTCAGCTGTCACTTTACTTTGGCGTGAGCCCCTATGTGCTTGCACACTTGGCACAGCCCTTGCGACGGTTCTATCATTAATTAATATGAATTAATATGATTAGCCTTTTGCTTGACTATGTTATCAAACAGCTAATAATGTGTTGCTATAATGTTACCTCACTGTTCCTGTTCTTCATCTCAGACAGAGTCAAACAGCTGCCTTCTAACAATCAGCATCCTTACAAACGCTTTAAACAACTCAGAACGTCAGTGGAGAAAGGCTTATAGTTCATCATAACATTGTAATAGACTCGCTATGTTGCTAAATCTACACAATTTTTCATATCAACAGAAAATATACCGGGATAACCTGGCTTCTCTCGAGACTTTCCTGCTTCAGAGCAGTCATAGTTAATGATATGCTAAAGCCTGCCGTACGTTGTTGTGATTGGTTACAAGGTAGTCTGTGACGTCACAAACACCCATGATTTCAAACCGCAGGTTTTAGACTGTCTTTGGTTTACTGCAGTTTCAAACATAAAATACTCCGCAATGGTGCTTACTTATGACTTTGCACATGGTTTGTCTTAAAGCATATTAAAAACACTACATAGACATATGAACAACGTTAACTTGAATTTCACCACAGGGGGTCTTTAATATTATAAAGCGACTAGAATACTTTTTGTGCACCAAAAATAACTAAATAGCGACTTTATTCCACAATATCTAGTGATGGGCGATTTCAAAACACTGCTTCGCGAAGCTTCGAAGCTTTACGAATCTTTTGTTTCAAATCAGTGGTTCAAGAGTGTGTATCAAACTGCCAGAGTCACGCCCCCCAGTGGTGAACTATTGAAGTTTCAAAACACTTATGACATAACGAAGCCTCGTTTACAGAAATCATGGGATTTTGGTGCTCTGAACCACTAATTCGAAACAAAAGATTCGTAAAGCTTCAAAGCTCCATGAAGCAGTGTTTTGAAATCGCCCATCACCAGATATTGTGGAATAAAATTGCTATTTTGTTATCAAAAATCTCTTAATTTGTGTTCCAAAGATGAACGAAGTTCTTACGGGTTTGGAACGACATGAGGGTGAGTATTTAATGACGTAATTTTCATTTTTGGGTGAACTAGCCCTATAAGCATTTATGTGTCAGTTCCTTCCAGTGTCAGTAAATAAGCAATATTTTTGATTTTCAAGGGACATTCGAGGGCTTCCCCCATCATATTATGCTATTTTAAAGGTTCCTAATTTTGTTTTAGAGGTTTCCTACAATAGGTTTACATGCATCTTAGGTCGAAAAACTTTAATTTTCTCATAATATACATTGCAGCATCACCTCTTTTCTCACAGTGTCTGAAATTGTTCAAGAAAGGATTCTGTCTCTCTAAACCCCTCCTTTCCGAGAGCCTGCTCTGCTCTGATTGGTCAGGTGGCCCAGTCTGTTTTGATTTACATTCACAAATAGCTATTACACACTCCGTGAAAGGAATATCTGAAAAAGCATAATAGAGACAATTTAAATAAAAATAAAACCCAGAATAATTTACTACAAGGGCTTTTTTTTTTTACCTTGTTTAATATTTCCAGACTCTGATTCTTTTTTATATTTATCGGAGTGCATTCATTTCTTTTCAGCAATACGCTGTGATGCCCAGGTATTGCGACCCTCCACTGATGTATATGGAGAGAGCAGCTACAAGTATGTTAATAAAATATTAATTTCATGCATCTACTTTGTCACAGACCAAGTGACACTTTACAAATAATGGTCAAACACAGGTCTGTTTGGAGTGAAACGGTACGGCGTCCATGTCAATGGCTACACTCGGGATTCAAGTGGCAATCTTAATATGTGGCTGGCACGACGATCTCTGACCAAACAGACGTATCCAGGAAGACTGGATAACCTGGTAATTTATTAATACACAAATTAATCAAGTAGTGCCACACACCAAATTTTGAACACTGGTTGAACAAGATATTGGACCACTCAAACACACACTTCTGTTTAAATGTTTGGGGTCTGTAAAAAATTTTTGTAAAGAAAGTAATAGTTTTATTCAGCAAGGATGTATTAAATTAATCATAAGTGACAGTAAAGTCATTTATAATGTTACAAAAGATTTCTGTTTCAAATAAATGCTGTTCTTTTGAACTTTATATTCATCAAATCAGCATATTAGAATGATTACTGAAGGATTATGTGACAATGAAGACTGGAGTAATGATATTTTAAAACATTAAAATAGAAAAATAAAAAAGTTATTTTTAATTGTAATGTTATTTCACAATATTACTGTTTTTCCTGTTTTTTTTCCAGTCTTGGTGATCATGAGACTTCTTTCAAAAACAATAAAAACCCCCAAACTTTTGAACGCTGGTGCATAAAGTAATTAATACATAAACATATGGAGTAGTAAATGGATAAAGACTGCAAAATTGTAATTATGTGCTATAAATTACTACTGTCTTTTAGAAGTAAATTAGCATATAGATGACCTCAAAGCTAACGAACGACCATAAATCTCCCATTTTGATTTAATAGGGTCTTGGGTTTGATTTATAAAGGATTTGATTTATCACTCAGGCGGCTGGAGGACTGGCAGCAGGCTGTAGTGTAAGGCATACCTTGGTAAAAGAGTGTGAAGAGGAGGCCTGTATCCCTCCAGGTCTGGCAGAGCAAGCACGTCCGGTAGGAACTGTGAGGTGATAATCCATTTTTTTCATTTCAATCCCACTACTTCGCTTAGGTCATCGAAAATAATTTAGAACCTATTTCAAAGCAACTGGTAACTGGTGATTTTTTAGATTAAAGAAGATGCATGTTGCAGTGTTTTTCTATATAAAACCTTTCCCAGATACCAGGGTAGATATAAACTCTCTCAACTCTCTTGCAAAAGAGACTGATTAATACAGCAGAAATGCTAGAAATAGCTTCCAACTGGCAGGCTTCCAGAGAAATATTCTGAACGCCCAAAGGAAGATGACCAGAATCCAAGTCTGGAAGATGTTTCTGTGATCAAAGACATAAATGTCTGTTGTCACAGGCATCATTTCTGCCTGGAAACTGTTTACTATGTTTAGCTAAATTGAAAGAGATTCTGCGATCTTGAATCTCCAATTCATGCTTTCCTCTGTCTCTGTTCTCTGTAGCTACACCTACGAAGATGACGAAGGAATATTTCCTGAGTGTCAGTTTGTCTTTGATTTAGAGCTGCCTCTCAATTTTCAGCCTCATATTGGAGACGGAGAAGTGCAAGCATTTTACTACTATCCAATTGAGAAGGTGAAGGCATCCCATTGATTTTAGGTTTGAATGCTATGTGATGTATTTTATAGAAGATAAGCTGTGACGTACAAGTTTTCTTTGACATAGATGTTATTTCACATGTAGTAAATTAAACCGATCAGGTATAACATTATGACCACTGACAGGTGAAGTGAATAACACTGATTATCTCTTCATCACGGCACCTGTTAGTGGGTGGGATAAATTAGGCAGCAAGTGAACATTTTATCCTCAAAGTTGATGTGTTAGAAGCAGGAAAAATGGGCAAGTGTAAGGATTTGAGCGAGTTTGACAAGGGCCAAATTGTGATGGCTAGACGACTGGGTCAGAGCATCTCCAAAACTGCAGCTCTTGTGGGGTGTTCCCGGTCTGCAGTGGTCAGTATCTATCAAAAGTGGTCCAAGGAAGGAACAGTGGTGAACCGGCGACAGGGTCATGGGCGGCCAAGGCTCATTGATGCATGTGGGGAGCGAAGGCTGGCCCGTGTGGTCCGATCCAGCAGACGAGCTACTGTAGCTCAAATTGCTCAAGAAGTTAATGCTGGTTCTGGTAGAAAGGTGTCAGAATACACAATGCATCGCAGTTTGTTGCATATGGGGCTGCATAGCTGCAAACCAGTCAGGGTGCCCATGCTGACCCGTCCACCACCGAAAGTGGCAGTGGGCACGTGAGCATCAGAACTGGACCACGGGGCAATGGAAGAAGGTGGCCTGGTCTAATGAATCATGTTTTCTTTTACATCACGTGGATGGCCGTGTGCGTCGCTTACCTGGGGATCATATGGCACCAGGATGCACTATGGGAAGAAGGCAAGCCGGCGGAGGCAGTGTGATGCTTTGGGCAATGTTCTGCTGGGAAACCTTGGGTCCTGCCATCCATGTGGATGTTACTTTGACACGTATCACCTACCTAAGCATTGATGCAGACCATTAAAAAAAAAACGGTATTCTCTGGTGGCTGTGGCCTCTTTCAGCAGGATAATTCGCCCTGCTACAAAGCAAAAATGGTTCAGGAATGGTTTGAGGAGCACAACAATGAGTTTGAGGTGTTGACTTGGCCTCCAGATCTCAATTCAATCGAGCATCTGTGGGATGTGCTGAACAAACAAGTCCGATCCATAGATCGCAACTTACAGGACTTAAAGGATCTGCTGCTAACATCTTGGTGCCAGATACCACAGCACACCTTCAGGGGTCTAGTGGAGTCCATGCCTCGACGGGTCAGGGCTGTTTTGGCAGCAAAAGGGGGACCAACACAATATTAGGAAGGTGGTCATAATGTTATGCTTGATCGGTGTACATGCAAAAAATAAAAGATTTCAGTAGCTGTATTTGAAGGGACATTTCTATATAAATGATGAAAAATTTGTGGTTTCCTAGATTAAGCGGTGGCACATCTGACCCCCATTCTCCCCTGTCTGATGATGTTCTCAGGTGAAAGATCTCCTGGTCAGTGAGGAGTTTAAGCCAAACTGTGCCATGGTGGTTCTGGACTTCCTCATCAGACACGCCATCATTGAGCCAGACTCAGGTTTGGTGTCAGATCACCTGGTCAAATTTGATAGTATGTTGTTTATGTACTTTTATATGAACACTTTAACATGAGAAAGGCTGTAACTTACATTTCCTCTCATTTCAGAGCCCTATTATCACGAATTTGTGGCTGGATTACACAGATCATTGTAAAGACTGACTGGTGATGTGCAACTGGTCAACTTGCAAAAGTTTAGTATTTATTTTATCTACCTCTGCTTTTAACTCCTTACATTGTCAGCATGTGTACTGGTGAAGAAATGAGGTACTTTATGCAAACGTCAACTGGAGAAGAGACAAAATAAAGACCCAAGAAAAATTACCCTATAACAATTTATTTTTTCAATACATTTCAAACGAGTCTGTGGAAATCCAAAGATGCACTGGTATACAAAAGATAATTGATGCATCAAAGGCTCTTTTTTTCCCTTAGAATGAAATGCAGAATCTCTTCTAAGAAATTACTTGCATTTAATAATATGGCATTAAACAGCTCTTTCAAAATCACATTTCGCTACGTTTTTCCTTCTTTATTTCTTTTAAAACTTTTAAATTCTAAGATACTAGAATTTGTAAAATACGCAAAAAAGATATAGTATAAGCCAGTAGAATTTCACAAAAAAAAAAAAGAAAACATACAGTACAGGAGAAAAAGATGGGAATAATAAAAAGAAAACAAATGGAGTGAAATGGAGGGAGTTTCTCATTTACACAGTGAGATAAATATTACTTTTATTTCTGCACACCAAATAAAAGCCTGTCATGCAGGCAAAGAGGAATATGGGGAAAAATTAAGTTACTGTCACCGATTATAAAACTTATATATATTGCCAAAATCGAACAGTGTCTGACAGTCAACATACAGAGCTGCAGTTTTGCTTTGAGCTCCACGAAGGCTGATTAACCCAAAGTTTCTTCTTTTTTTTAATTACAATACATGAGCAAGCACATAAAATACTCACAAAAAAAGGTGAATTAGTATGATCATTGCTTAATGCATCTTACTTTGACTTTTATAGGCAAATGGCAAAAAAGTACAAGATATATTTAAATCTTATTGGAATAAAGAATTGTAAGACTACCACTACTTTCAGCTATTTTAAACCAGCGACTAAACCGTCAATTTTGCGACAGGACAGGAGGGCACAGAGGAACCAGTTGTGATAACCAACAGTATTAGCATGTTAATGTAGGAAAAAGATCATTAAAAAGAAAATCAGAAAATCAGGCATGAATGATTTACATAAGACGGCACTGGGTTCCTGGGAGGTTTATAAAGGGTTTCATGGGAGTATTACGTTGTGTGGCCAATGTCTTGATCCAAAAAAACAACTCCCTGCTTGACATGTAGCATACACGATGTAGGGTACTAACTAATGCCTTTTACACCCTGAATAATGCACTTAGTGCCAAAAAAGGAATCTTTTTAGACCAAGCCGTTTGTTTCTGTTCTTTCTTACAGTGCTGATCTTCTAATCAGAAGATGTGGTATGGGCCAAAGAATACATCACAAGTTATCCCACCCCTAATGCAATCAGTGATTGTGAGCCACTGTGAAACCACATCTATCTTTATTTACCCTACAAATACACTATCCTTATGCTTGTTTTCAGTCTGAAGGCTTATAATCTTGATTTAAAAAAAGGACTGATGGCCATAAAAATGTTTAAGTCCCTTTTTGCCGGTGCAGTTGTCCCTACTATCTTCTGTAGTTTCCTTTGGCCTGGATTGAAAATGAACCTCCCTGACCCCCCCGAGTACATAATTAACACTAGGGGCGTTTCTTCCCTCTATTTGCAAACTTTTATAGCTCTTTCATTTTCCTTGGCCATAGTTTGGTTACCCCTTTCCCTCCCTCGTTCTTTTATTTCCACTCTTGTTCTCTATAGCAAAGCACAGGCATTCTTTTTGCCACGTTTTTTGGCTTGGAGCGCCGCTCTTGTGGCCATTTCGAACACTTCCCTCACACCATCCTTAGTTTTAGCTGAACACTCAAGGTAGCCGAAGGCATTGATGCGATTAGCCATGTCTCGCCCTTCTTCTGGTTTAACTGGTTCCTGTTCAAGGTAAAAAGCATTGACAGGGCATTAGTGCGCTTCAGTACCTCTGAATACTATATTAACATTAAAACGTAACAATTTTCAATAGGTTTTTTCTTTAGTTCCATTATTTTTGTGTCGACTAACTTGTTTGTATGTTATTTTCTTCTAAATATAGTGACTATTTTATAAAATTCATTCAGTATATTAAGGTTTATGGTTAGCTCACACACCTGTTTCATCTTCTGCAGCTCCCGTCGAGTGTGATCATCATTCCGTAAATCTTTTTTATTACCCACCAGAATTATTGGAACATTTGGACAGAAATGTTTTACCTCTGGCGTCCATTTTTCTGGGATATTCTCTGTGTGAACATAGCAGAAGAACAGAGAGAAGTTCTTTTAATATGGTGACCACAGCAATTTGGTCTTAGCAAATCCATACAGTATCAAAGTATTTAAAGGCCTAAATTAGACTTGTATATAATTCATATTAAAGACTGGCCACTACAGAGACAGATGATCTCACCCAAACTGTCAGGGCTGTCTATGGAAAAGCACATGAGGATGACATCGGTGTCTGGGTAGGACAGGGGCCTCAGCCTGTCATAGTCCTCTTGTCCAGCTGTATCCCATAGAGCCAGTTCCACCTGACAACAAAATGATTAAAAAATTAAATTCCCAGCATAACGATTTGTGTAAATAAACGAATTCATTATTCAGTCTATTTTTATTCATAATAGCTTACATAAATAAACATGAACTTTTTTTTTACAGTTAATCTTATTAAAGAAATGAATACTTTTATTCAGAAAGAATGCATTAAATTGATCAAAAGTGACAAGTAAAGACATTTATAATGTCACAAAATATTTATATTTTAAATAAATGCTGTTCTTTTGAACTTTCCATTCATCCTGAAAAAATTGATTAGTTTCACAAAAATATTTAACAGCTCAACTCTTTTCAACATTGATAATTAGAAATGTTTCTTGAGCATCAAATCATCATATTAGAATGATTTCTGAAGGATCATGTGACTCTGAAGACTGCAGTGATGAAATTCTAAATAAAATTCAGCTTTGAATAAAATTCAGCTTTGCAATTACAGGAATAAATCACTCAATTTTAAAATAAAATAGAAAACTTATTTTAAATTGTAATAATATTTCACAATATTACAGTTTTTACTAATAAATGCAGCCTTGGTGAGCATAAGAGACTTCTTTCACAAAAAAAAAGGATTCCTTCTAACCCCAAGCTTTGAATGGTAGTTTATGTTAAATACTGTATATTTTAACTATATTTCTATAATGTCATATAAATATATGTATATTATAATTTTAATTATTCATTTCACAGATGCACAGTGTTTTCCAATGACCCAGAATAAACCCCATTCATTTCAAATGAACTTTGCATAAAAAATGCAAAAACGAATATAAGGAAGAACACTATTAAGAAGTTTGTGAACAATCAGAGGAAGTTCACATCGCTCCAGAAGAGACACATGTTCTGTAATAGACTCTTCGTTTGATGTTAGGAGACAATCTCACCTGCTTGCTATCCACCTCAATATCAGCAACATAGTTCTCGAACACTGTGGGTACATAGACCTCAGGAAACTGGTCTTTACTGAATACAATGAGTAAACACGTCTTTCCACATGCTCCATCTCCAACGATTACAAGCTTCTTACGAATTGCAGCCATCTGTCACACAAAATGGAAAGATCAGCCAATAATTACAGAACGCAGGTGGAAATTGTTCCTATGCTGGATTTAGCAACCATTTCCTTTACATAAATCCAACCTTTTTTGCTAAACCTTGTATGTCCAAAAGCGCTACTTTTCAGGAAATAGGAAAAACACTTTTTTCTCTTAAAAAAAAATAAAAATAAATTAAACACCGTATTGTCAAAGTTGATATTGTGGCTTTATACATAATCAGATACTTGCATGTGTCATTATATTATTAACATTTTACCAAAATCAAGCGCAAATGGAGTTATGAGGTTTTTGACCAGGGAATTTTGGAGAATTACGGACCTACATGTTTTGTCCGTTATTAGAACGGTCACATCTGAGGGAATAAGTGCATCGCGTTACGTTTTCATCAACTTACAGGTTATAAAGTTTATTGTAGTTTTGTGGGCACTCAGTTTTTTCAGTCATTTGGCCAAATTCTGATGTTATTAAAGGCCAAGTGCAACAGACAGGCTATTTCAGACAGTATTGGCTGTGACTCGATGACAAATGCTAGACTATGGCACTCTTCTCCACTCCTCAATTACATAAAACATTAGCTTTTATATATAGTGTTTCTTAAGAAAAGAAAATGATGTACAGTTATTTATTTACCCTTGCATTGCAAATAAGCAGAGACGGTCCCAAATGTGTGCGGCACTTCATTCACTATTGAGTTACAAGGTTTTACTGACAGTTACTGACAGATACTTTTCATTTGATTACATTTTTGAAAAACCCACAGACAGACATAAAGGGTGACCAATAGTAATGATTTATGAATCTGCCCGACAGTGACGATATGGAAGAAGAATTCTGGTGTGGAAACACTCCAGACATTATTCATGTAAAAATGTGTAATTCAGGCATACCCCAGGATTATTTACCCACAACTAGCTATAACTATAACTTTACCCATAACTAACTATCTATTTTGTCATGAGTCTGAAATGTCAGTGTTTGTATAGAATTCTAAATTAACTTGAAAATAAAAAAAGGAACCAATTCAATGGAACCTTCTATAGAACAGGAACAAATGACTTACATTTGTAGAGCTGTCTTGATTAAAATGATTCAGAAGTATCGCAAATAACCAATATCATGCACAATTTCACCTGTACTTCCAATCAAGTGAGTATTAAATCAAAGATAATAATAATCACTTTAATCTCCATATCTAAATGTGTAATTTTGTCATAAACCAACAAAATTAAGTGCTTTATTTGCAAACGTGAGTCTGGAAGTAGGCTTAAAATGAACATGGGTACCATTTATACAAATAAGCCCACTGTACTTTGTGTATATACTTCACATATTATTAAAACATGTATTAATCAACATATTTAATCAAAGAACTACTGATCGAAATGAACAATGGATTACAGTTTTAGTATTTGACATTCCTGAGCATCCATTCAACAATAACCTATCATCACTTGCTACATTGCTATAATTTTTCCCCACAATGAAAATGAAAAGTGGGTAAAGTTCATAAATTGAAAGCTTGTGTTTTAATGTTATTAGGAACAATTGGGGGTCAATGACATTCCTATACACCAACTTGACAAAAAAAGTTTTATTTATGAATAATAATTACAGACGGAGCATGAGCATCTTTTATAAAGAAGTTTATTAAATATTTACTTAATATGGTTACAAATGTTTTTTATAAATTTTTGTTGTTCTATTGGCAACTCCATATTCTTGTGAAATCCATGTTTTCAAATATTCAGATTGCATTCATTTATTTATTAATCTACCAGTTTCATTACTGGATACTATAAAAAATAGCTTTGAGTAACAAAAATGTATTATTAAACAATTTTGTGTTTAATTTGGATTAATCTACACATTTTATGTAGATATGAGAATTGTGAAATTTGATTGGTATCTAAAATTCATTTATTAGAATGCAATGTTACACAATAGCTATTTTTATTATATTTTGAAAATTTTGGGCAGGGCAAATAAAATTTGAACCACTGGCCCAATCAGGCCAGAAGAAAAATCCTTAGTGTTGAGCCCAGATTGCATTTATAAAAAAAAAAAAGCTTATTTTGAGTAGAATAATCAAAAAAATTCTCTCATGCTTTGTCTGTTTTATATTTCAAAATAAAACAACAAATGAGCTTATATAGTACGTGGCCTTATAAGAATATGCCATATTCATATTTCAGCCGTCTGTACACTAGATTCTTGTGTTATTATAGCACTGCAGCATCTAACCCTCCTCTCACACACACACACACACACACACACACCTCCCAGCTGCAGTCACAACACACCGCACCCTACTCAATTCACTGATCAATACAGGTGTTATACCAAAATCTGTGACACATCGGATTAGACTAACTATAAAAAGACTACAGACAGGTCAAGCTATTGTCACTCAAGTAACCTTTTATAGTTTAACATCGAGTCAAGCACTGATTTAAGGAGACTGGAGTCTTAATGGGGGATAAAAACAGATGTTAAACGGGCTGGCTGTTATGCTGGAGTATAAACTAGAGGTGGTGATAATAACCGCCGCATGTCTGCGCCAACTGGATCAGTCCCCGGTTTCCTCCCTGTGCTAACTGGGACGCCTCATCTCACGCCCTAATAAGTGTAAAATTAGCACCATTTGGCTTGGATTCGACTGGATCCACAAATCAACACTTGTATTAAACTTTCCATACGTGCTACAGTCGTGATAATCGGAGTTTAATGCGATTATAAACTCGTGTTCGGCATCTTGTTGTTCGTCCGTTTCCGTCATCATCACACTTAGCCTATTAGCACTGAGCTAGCCGCATATAAATGGAATAATTTTACTCGTTGGAGTGGTTTTAAAAAAGGCTACTCGGCGGTATTGGCTCTAGAACGTATGAAAAATTAATGGACATATCGATTGTAAGTAACAGAGGTATTTTTGTGTGAGTATTTACCGTTTTCGTTACAGATGTCCTCGCTTTCTTTATCTTTTCCTGTACGACCCCAAGGCCCCGCCCCGCAGACTGTGCCACGCCGCTAAGACACGCCCATTCACGATCATTTCTACCAATCAGAGGGAGAGACGTCCAAAAGCAGAACAGCAACATATCTTTTGACCGTAAACAATAAAAAATCTTTTGACTTTTTAGTTGAAACAGGCTCTCTTCTCTAATCTCTTTAATAATAAAAATGTTATATATCACGAAACAGTCAGAGTAAGAATTTTTTGAAGATACTACTGGTTAAATTTACTTTCCTCTTGTTAATGTTTCCCCATTTTATTTGATTTATTAACTTACAATTTTTTTAATTAATATATTTTAAATGTTTATTTATAATTTTGTTTTATTTTATTCATAAAATTCATAAAAACACTTTAAAAATCATATATATATATACACACACACATATACATACTGTATATATATTCTGTGTTGAGACATCATCATTTGCCATACTACTTTAATTTCTTGGGAATATAGACTAAACTAAAATAAAGCTGCTAATGAATTAGTTAAATAAATGAAAACAGTTGGAAAGTAACTAAAAAGATGACTATTTGTGATCATTTATCTTCCTGACTAATCCACATCCAAGTTTCTTCTGTTTTGGAGTTTCACATACAAAATGCAGATCTGAAGTGTCGACGACTTAATGGTCACTAAAGCTTTTTAAAACACAAATTTTCTTAAGATTCTGCATTGTCAGAGTCATGTTTAAAATGTTGTTTTCTTGAAATTATAGCAGAGGTTACCTTATTTTAAGCATTACTGAGTTTATATGCATAAAACTGCACCACAAACCACCTACTTTCAGTTGTTTTGTACATCATATAAATACTTTGGCTCTGTCTCTCATACTTCACCTTACACACTGTTCATAGTGCAATCTAAAAAATAATAATGATTACATAAAACAACATACATCAACTCTCAACTTTATTATCACACCCATTATGTTTGCAAACAAACCGTTAATTCTACAAGTATCAGATATACCAACTGTTCACTGTTTGAAAATACCACATACCACTATATTATAGCATATTTTTTATTATAATATAGTTGAGGAGAGTCAAATGTACAATCAAACACAAACTAACAGGATAATTATTGACAAAATGTTGTCTAGTCCTCTCCAGAGGACGGGAGAACAATCGTGCTTGGATCGTAATAGTTTTCAGTCATGAGGGAAAGACCTTCTGCTTCCCGCTGTTTGATCAACCTTTCAGCTTCCCGGCGAGCCCACTGCCTCATACTGGAGGATAAAAACAAGACAGAGAGAGGGTCATGTGCATTATGAATAAAAGAAATAGCAAATCATTATCGCTTCAGATGAAATAAAACAATGGAAAATGCACACTTGGAGGTGAACTCATTTATTAACCAATTAAGGTAGGTCAAGATAGAAATAGAAGAGTACAATTGCAATGGCATAAGGAGCAAATTTTCCAAGATTAAAAATAAACTTTGTTGGGGGACATCTCATGTCTAGTTGTTTGAAATCTTTTAGACTAATACAGCAAGAATATTATCAAGCTCCTCTTCAAACATTCAAACTGATCACATAGTCTGCGCTGATACCATCTCACTCCATAACTTTTCCCAAACATCTACAGAATAGAATAACACTTTCCGAAACTTTTTGGTTTATATTTCACCATAATGTGCAAAATATGATTGCATTAGTTTCACAACCGAGTTATAAGCACAAAAGTACATTTCATGGTTCACTCATTCCACGAAACCGGTATGATTTGGACTTACACATTTTTAGATTTTTTACCAAAATGTATTACTTTTCTGAACACCCCACAACATGACATATTTAACTTCCAAAAAAGCATATTTTTCCATCTCAGGCATTAAATCCCTATTATTATTGGTCATTTTTTAAAGTTATGGACACTATGGGAGCTCTCTGAATATTATTACAAAATGTATTTGTGATAAAATCAACATTTTCCGATTAATCAGATGTCCCTCACACTAATTCAGTAATTGCAAATATAAAAGTTACATAAAATCTCACACTTTTGCAATACTAAAGCCTGAAATGAGCACTTTTTGTGACAGCAACCTCATTTTTTATCAAAGGCTTAACTTTAGAATTTGAACTAAAATCAGTATTCTTATGATTGCTCTGAACATTTCAGACAGAATCCAACTAACTTTAAATTACTTTTTCATAAACTTAACAAAAAATAATAATAAAAATGTAGGTGTGACGGGGTTGACTGTGACACGGTTGTGATTTTTTGACCAAATTGGCCACTGCTCTAAATCTAGTGAATAAATGGAGAGCACACAGCATGCATGATATTAAGAAATCATGAATAATGTTGAAATAAAGATAATTTTCACAAGTAATAGTTTTCTATCTTTAATTGATGTAACGGGGTTGAGTCGTTAAGCTTGACAAATACAATTTCACAACATAATTTAGTTATAATTATTAAAGAAGGTTCTAACTCGCCTGTGTCTGCTCACAGTGTTGTTCAGAAGACTTCTATGATGCCACTTCCTATTAATGATGTCACATAAGTATCAGTTCATTATATTTATAGAGGGGGAATGGTTTGTGTAACGGGGTTGAGGGGTTACTGGAGTACGGAACTAAATGATGTGATTTTAATGAATAATCATGAATTTACTTTAAAAAAAAATAAAAATCCAGCAAAAGAACACAGATGGATATTTATGGGAATGGCAAAATGAATGGATTTTTTTCTCATTTTATTATTCATATCCCAAGTACACTTTCATAGAAGGCCTTGAGGGACATGACAAAATAGGTGGTGTCAGCTGAAAAAAACTAAATTATCTCTAATCTGAAGATAAAATGTCTGTCATGTTTTTAAACATTATTAAAGGAGACATTTCAATTAATACAAAAAGCTTTTAAAAATATATTTTGGTGACCCAATAGATAAAATACTCTGAAAAAGGTTAGAGGGACTCGTACCGGTTTCGTGGAATGACTCATATAGACGCGTAATGTATGCATTATGGATGTTGGATCCTGGTTGGTCAATCACTGCATTCTGTGCAAATTTTACAGTCAGTTTCTTCATGCACTTACCCATGATCTGGTAAATAGTGGATGAAAGTGCCTCCGATAACAATGGCCACAGAAATGCCAAAGAAAAATGCCAATCTCATGTTCCATTCATCCACAAATGCGTCATGATGATGGAAGCCATGGAAATCTGGATTCTGAAAGACAAAGATAAACATTTACAATTTATAAACCTGCATTTATGGACTTAAACATTCTTTATCAGCACAAATGTTTTATATTAATATTAGGATCTGCAATATCACTGCAGCAAGATTATGACAGCTTAACCAAATAGGGTAAGATAGGATAGTATAGGACAGAGAAACAATCTGTGGAAACTTTAGCAGGAACATGTTTTCATAACACAATGCATATAACCAGAGAGACACTGGAGTTGAGATGATGCAGTGCACAATGTAAACATGTACAGGTCAGTGCAGCACGTCAAACTTCAGACAGTTTAGCCTCAGACTTTAGTAAGCAGCCTAATATTACTCAAGCCACTAATTAACTCAATATTAATTACTTCCCATGCATCACATACATGTGTTTGTGTTTGTGTTCGCCTTACCTTGTCAAACGGGCTGACCTCTGCGTGCCCATGACTGTCCTGAGCTGCGGGAGACAAGGACTGCAGATCAGACGCAACCGCCGCGCCGGACGCGCTGGTTTTCGGCGTCTGTGACACACAGCGGCTGCCGAGCGCCGAGCTCAAACGAACCCGAGACAAGGTGGGCCAGAGTCGGCTCAGGCGTGAAGCCATTTCCCCCGCTTTCTATGTACTTAGAAGCTCTTTCGAGACAGCTTCTGTTCCAGGTTATTTTTTCCGGGTTAAAAAGGGGTTCTATCGGTTTTCTGTGAGTCTTACCACCATCTAGTGTCCCGGATGTATCATAACACAGGAACTACTGCTAAACAGCAGGTGTCTCTGTTTCACGATTTGTTGTGTTCACAAATCTAAACGGCATTTGATAGTATCGGTAAAATCAGATTTGAAAAATAACATCTCATGGTTTGGCAGTTCTTGGAAACGCTTTATACTTTAAAAAAAAAATATCTATATTTTTTCGAATTCATGCATTATAAAATGTCTGTGCAGTATATGTATATATATATTTTTTTTTATTTATACCATTACAANACTCATTTGTGCAATATTCAATTCACTATTTTTATATCTGATTTGACATATATTATCTGTACAGACCCATACCTCTTTACACGTAGGCTTACATTTACTAGCACATATAACACCTCTCTGCATATATATCTTTCATATTATTCTGCATGCTAATCAGTAAATGTTTTTTTAGACTTATCTTCTGAGTACCAGATGTTTCTGTTACTAATCCAAATTTCCTGTGTGTGTGTGTGTGTGTAAGCACACTTGGCCAATAACACTCCAACAGCTCCAAATTGAGCACTAAAATAGTTTTAAACGTACCTGGGCAATAGCTAAAACACTATGATTTAGCTTTTTTATTATTATTTATTTTTTTATAGCTATATCTATATATAAAGAATGTGTGTGTCATGCAGTTGTCTTCATGCGTTTATCTGACTGCAGAAGCAGGAAGTTCTCAAACCACACGTCTCAGCTCTTTAACATGTTCCTCCCTCGCAAGAAATCTAGTTTATGCGCATGAACACTTGCAAATCTTTTTGTCTCTCAGTTAAAAACATGTATGAACACATTCTGATGCTAATAATCAGACCATCAGTTCCTCTTTTTTAAATTCTGCACAATAATACATCTTGAAAAATGCATATTTATTCAGTGCACATCTTAGTCTAGATAATGTTTTGAGTCAATCAGACAATTATTTAACAACTACAGTACAATACTTTTCAAACAGTGTGACAAAGTGTACAAAAACATTACTGTTTAACAAGCTATTAACAAATAATGACAAAAGAAAAAGCGTAGCGCTTTTAACAGCATGAGGTCTTGCACCTTTCACTCAAATCAGTCTTAACATTGAGAAAGAGATTTTTTTAAATTCTTCTTCTGAGGTTGTTAAGGTATTTCCATGTCTCCATTTGTAGACAAACGCTTGTCAGATCCACACCCTCCTCTGCTTTCCACGTTTTCTTTGCTTTCCTCATCCTGCTCATCCGATTTCTGCCTCAGACGTAGTCCTGGATCCTTCTGTGAAGGGATGCGAAAGCTGGAAAAAGACCCTCCTGAGGACCGTTTGTCTACATGAAAACAGGGAAGTTAGAGGGAGTTTATTGATTGTGAAATCAGCATAAATGTTTAACAGTTAAAGAATTACAGTGCTTAAGCAAGGGTGAATTTTCTTAAAGGAGCTGTATGAGGTTGTGTGCATTTTTTTTGTCTCTGAAACCACAGCGAAAAGATTGCATGACACTCAGTCTTTGCATTAACCTCCTACTCAGCATATGCTGAAATGCCAAGCTTGATGCTATATATAACATTTTAGATGAATCTTCTTAGCATCAGTCAAATTCAAACCATGGAGCATTCAAGTTGATGAGGTTATAGTGTTGTTAAAGAAATAGTGTGAACTGGATAGTGTTTTATGTCTTGAAATATGGGTAAATGAGTTAATCTACATACCTCCTGGTCCAATAGGATGCATTAATCTGTTCATCTGAACGTTCCAGTGTTTAACATTGGTGCTGGCCTGACGAAGCTTCCTTTGAGCAGCCTGCCACAATACAAAGACACAGATGTATTCAGTGATCGATCAATCAATGAATCAATCAGCTAGTTTAGTTGATAAACAGATATCAGCATTTGCACATGAATTTACTGATAACGTAACACGTCACAATAAGGTTTTATTTGTTAACATTAGTTAAATACATTAGTTAACATGCACTAACAATGAACAATCCTTCTAAGAATTTATTAATTCTTCATGTTAATTTCATGTTAAAGTTCATGTTAATTTCAGCATTTACTAATACATCACTAAAATCAAAAACTATGTAAATTAATATTTAATGGTCCTGAACTAACATAAAAATAATTATTTTTTATTAACTAACATTAACAAAATTAATAAATACTGTAAGAAATGTATGCTCATTGTTATTTAATGCATTAAATAATGTTAACTAATGGGACTTTATTGTAAAGGGTTACTCTAAAAATATTGCAGACACAGGTAATGCAGACACAACCATTCAAATGTTTGGGGTCAGTAAGATTTTTGTTGTTGTTGTAAGAAATTAATACTAAATTTCTAGCAAATTTAACTGATCAACAGTGACAGTAAAGACAGTTATAATGTAACAAAAGATTTATATTTCAAATAAATGCTGCTTTTTACTTCATATTCATTAAAGAAACTAGAAAAATGTATCATGGTTTTCACAAAAACATTAAGCAGCACAAATGTTTTCAACATTGATAATAATATGAAATATTTCTTGATCACCAAATCAGCATATTAGAATGATTTCTGAAGGATCATGTGACACTGAAGACTGGAGTAATGATGCTGAAAATTCACACAGAAATAAATTTCATTTTAAAATATATTCAAATAGAAAGCAGTTATTTAAAATTGTAAGAATATTTTAAAATATTACAGTTTTTACTGTATTTTTGATCAACATTAAAATTGTACCGACCCCAAACTTTCGAACGGTAGAGAAACTCACCACTACATCCTGGTCCACTCGGTAGCGATTGGCCCTGACCTCCTCCAGCTGCTTCTGTGCATCATCCAGAGATCGAGTCTTACTTTCCATTTCCTGTCTGAGCTCTTGTTTCTCGCGCTGGGCTCGCTGGATATACTCCTCCTGCTCCTCACGGAGAGACATGAGGGCCTTCATCTTCTCCTCTTCCTCAGCCAGTAGCCTGTAACAATGAGGCAGTGAACGATCAAACACAACACAAGATAAAAGAGCATTGTGCATTCAAAAAATAAGGTATGTTATCAGCATAATGAATTGAGTGAAAAGCTAAATTGAAAAATGAATACAAATGTCTATGATCCATGTTCTCCAACATGATTTGAGAATGATCCAGAGAGCATTTTGTGCTTCACTGATCTTTTGTAGAAAGGAGACATAAATGATCAGTGTCATAAATGAGTTTTTTCATTTCATTAGTAACCTAGAAATACTGCAGAATCTTAAATAATTCTCATTAATTTGACACTGCATTTCTTTATCTAAAATATTTCCAGAATCCTAAAACTTTATTTCCAGGCTTTTTTTTTTTATCACATATATTCTTTTTTAACTGTATATTGCTATTCAAACCATGTCAGATGTCATGCATTTAAATAAGTACAAGTATTTTGTTTACAATGGCATTTTGCACATATGCATTAGTGAATAGATTTGAAATAGAAGCAGTGTCTCATTGTCTTTATTGAATTTGAAACAGGATTTAGTTTTCCTCTCAGAGTATATACACATATATTCATTTCTCTGGACAAACAATGTTTATGTTAAATAAGTCTTTTCTGTCCATAACTTCCTCTGGTAACTTCCTCTTGATTAATTCTTTCAGAACGTCATGCAATTTAACAGCGGAGAGGATTTCCTCCCTGAAGAGTACTGATGAGTTTCGGCAACAGTATATTTAATAGAAAATGCAATGAGGGCACCAAATAGTCTGCAGATGTGCCATTCAAAAGCATAAAACATTATAACATCAGTGTGTTTGAGTGTGAATCTGAGCATGGGTGTATTGCTCAACAGCGTTTGCGTGCTGCTGCTCACCGAGCCTGTGCATAGCGGAAGGCCTCTTCGTCCTGTCTGGCTTTGATTTCCTGTTGTAAAGCCTCTTCTAGCCGCTGCTGCATGGCCTCCAGTTCACGGATTCTTGTTCTCTGTCTCTCAGCCTCTGCCTCCTTCAGCGCCATCTCAGCCTGCATGCTCGCCCGCGCCTGCATAACCAAACAGTGATATGCTTTACAATGTTTCATCTTTATCCATATATCTATCAGAAAGGGATTTAGAATGCTTTAAAATTTCATTTTAGTTCCTGAATTGAATTTAAATTGGGGTAACAAACAGGGTTCAGAATTTCAAATTGTGTTTAAATGTAAAGTAGTAGAAATAAAATGAGCTGAAATTCATTACTGTAATTTTTAACTTGAAAAGTCAGGACAAATTCTGAAGGATGATTTGACAAAAGCCTTGTTTGAAAGTTTGAATGTTTATAGGGCTTACTAAAAGAGAACAATGCAGATAGATAGAAAGATAGATAAAATTACACATAGAACTATAGATAGAACGATAGATAGATAGAATGACAGAAAGACAGACAAACAGAGAGAACGATAGATAGAATGACATATACACAGATAGACAGAGAATGATAGATTAAGAGACAGAATAAAAGACGGACAGGTAGATAGATAGATAGAATGACAGACAGGAGAACGATAGAATAAGAGACAAAAAGACAGACAGACAGAATAATAGACAGAACGATAAATAGGACAGGTAGATAGACAGAACGCCAGACAGACCGATAGATAGACAGAACGACAGACAAGACAGACAGACAGACAGACAGACAGAATAATAGAACGATAAATAGGACACAGATAGACAGAATAATAGAGAGAACGATAAATAGGACACAGATAGACAGACAGACAGACAGAATAATAGAGAGAACGATAAATAGGACACAGACAGACAGATAGATAGATAGCTAGACAGACAGATAAACAGACAGACAGATAGACAATAATAGAGAGAACGATAAATAGGACATAGACAGACAGACATACAGAATAATAGAGAGAACGATAAATAGGACACAGACAGACAGACAGACAGACAGAATAATAGAGAGAACGATAAATAGGACACAGATAGACAGACAGACAGATAGATAGCTAGACAGACAGATAAACAGACAGACAGATAGACAGAATAATAGAGAGAACGATAAATAGGACACAGATAGATAGACAGACAGACAGACAGACAGACAGACAGATAGAATAATAGAGAGAACGATAAATAGGACACAGATAGACAGAGACAGAATAATAGAGAGAACGATAAATAGGACATAGACAGACAGACAGACAGACAGACAGATAGACAGAATAATAGAGAGAACGATAAATAGGACACAGATAGACAGACAGACAGATAGATAGATAGATAGATAGATAGATAGATAGATAGATAGATAGATAGATAGATAGATAGATAGATAGATAGAATAATAGAGAGAACGATAAATAGGACACAGATAGACAGATAGATAGATAGATAGATAGATAGATAGATAGATAGAATAATAGAGAGAACGATAAATAGGACACAGATAGACAGACAGACAGACAGACAGACAGATAGACAGAATAATAGAGAGAACAATAAATAGGACACAGACAGACAGACAGACAGATAGATAGAATAATAGAGAGAACGATAAATAGGAGACAGACAGACAGACAGACAGATAGATAGATAGATAGATAGATCCTCACCTCTTCAGCCTCTTTGAGCTGGATCTCCAGGGCCTGCTGGAGTTGTTCGTGCTGTTGCCGTCTGCGGAGTTCGTCCTGCTCCAGCAGTGCTTGCGCCTGCCTCTGCGCCTCCTTCAGCAGCTCCAGCTCTGCCATCTTCCTCTCCCGCTCCTCCTGCAGGGCCCGCAAGCGCTGCAGCTCCTGCTCCTTCGCTTCCCGTCTCTTCTCCCTCTGTTCCCGCTGCTCACGCCGTTTCAGCTTTAGGTCCTTATGAAGAGAATTTTTACCCTCCACGTGCAGCCGGATAGCTGTCTGGATAGCTGGCAGAAAAGAAATATTATGAATGCAAAATTTTTAATTTTTGAAAAAAAACTTTGAGTGGTGTTGCTATAGTATTCTGGGTGGTTGCTAGGGGATTTCTTTAAAAAAAAGCCCACCCCCAAGTATCTATGATATTCTGGTAAGTTTATGGGATTTTTTTTTTTTTCACCCTTTTTTTCCCCCCATTCACCAGGTGAAGGTTAACTAGGTAAGTTCAATCACACCTCTCAAGCTTTCCCTGAGCAGAGTTTCAGTTTAGAAATTCTCATGAACTACCCTGAGAGTAAAATTTCAACCTTCGAAATGTCACAGGTTTCCACTGACAAAGGGTGTTTCAGCAGAAAACCACAGTGACACATTTTATTTGCCACTGTTTACCTTTTTTTTTTAAATGCATGTAAAGGTTACACAACAACAAAGACCAATTGTAAAATGTAGTGATAAGTGCCCTGAATGAACAAGGTGCCTCTTTAAGAGAGGGAAACCAGACAGGGAAATAAACATCTTCAAACTCCCCTTATAATGTACACAGTCACATTTGAGGCCAAACAAACGCGCATAATACCTGACGAATTACCAAAAAGCCAAATCATATCTCATGCAGACCTGTAGTCCACTCCTGCCTCTGTTTGGTGTCAGATGCACTGAGTTCATAGGTCTTGGTGAGCGTCTTCAGACAGAACATGCACCTCTTCCCATCTCTGTCAGGAAGAACCTTAAAAATACAGCAGAGAAGCATTACACACATGACTGTGATCATCACAGAAGTAAATGTTTACTTTGAATTGTGTATTAATGGCCAGCGAGGGGAAACATAACCTACTAACCACAATGACAATAACCAACTAATTATCCTGAAAAGTTCCTTTTTTAGTGTCTCATATGCATTCATAGGAGGTGGTACTGATACTACACCAATATAGAATAATGTTTTTATTTCTAACAACAAAACACATGCTAACCACAGACACTCGCACCCCACCTCTACACAGCAGTTTCCATCTAGCTGAATGTTGCCCTTGCGATCTTTGCGGTCCTCGCTGGTGAAGTATATTAAAGTGCTGGGTTTCAGGGTGAACCAACGCTCGGTCCAGTTTCTCCTCAACTGACCTTTCTTCCACAGATATCCCTGGTGTCAGGACACACAGCACTTTTAATATCAATCTCTCACATATATCTCATACACCCATCACATTAGAATGTTATCATTTATAAAATGTTTTTTTCTTCCCTCAGGAAATAGTGCTGTTTGTGCTATTTTTATATAATTGTGTGTGTATATATCTATATATATCAAACCAAAAATTATTCAGACATTACTGATATTTTTTATATATTTTTACTAGTGGGTGCAGGACACTATAGTTCATTTATGTAAGTGAGGATAGCAAAATAGGGTAAACTCTGACATATTATACCCAAAAATTCTTCATACAGTGGACTACTAGTAAAATTGGTAGAAATTTGGAAGCAAAAATTATTCAGACACTTTGATCTGACCGTGTTTTGCTTAAGTGTTATCTGATATAATTAAGATTAATTTATGACAATTTAACTCTGAGATCTTGTCATATTTTATTACCATTTTTTTTTAAACTATAGTGAATAAACTGTAATAATGAAATGTTCAAGGTATCTAAATAAATTTGTTTGACATATATATAAATACATATATATACATACATACATACATATATATATACACACATATACATACAGTGGGTACGGAAAATATTCAGACCCCCTTAAATTGTTCACTCTTTGTTATATTGCAGCCATTTGCTAAAATCATTTAAGTTCATTTTTTTCCTCATTAATGTACACACAGCACCCCATATTGACAGAAAAACACAGAATTGTTGACATTTTTGCAGATTTATTAAAAAAGAAAAACTGAAATATCACATGGTCCTAAGTATTCAGACCCTTTGCTGTGACACTCATATATTTAACTCAGGTGCTGTCCATTTCTTCTGATCATCCTTGAGATGGTTCTACACCCTTATTTGAGTCCAGCTGTGTTTGATTATACTGATTGGACTTGATTAGGAAAGCCACACACCTGTCTATATAAGACCTTACAGCTCACAGTGCATGTCAGAGCAAATGAGAATCATGAGGTCAAAGGAACTGCCTGAAGAGCTCAGAGACAGAATTGTGGCAAGGCACAGATCTGGCCAAGGTTACAAAAAAATTTCTGCTGCACTTAAGGTTCCTAAGAGCACAGTGGCCTCCATAATCCTTAAATGGAAGACGTTTGGGACGACCAGAACCCTTCCTAGAGCTGGCCGTCCGGCCAAACTGAGCTATGACCAGACTGAGCCGAAGGTTTACCTTCCAACAAGACAATGACCCTAAGCACACAACTAAAATAACGAAGAAGTGGCTTCACAACAACTCCGTGACTGTTCTTGAATGGCCCAGCCAGAGCCCTGACTTAAACCCAATTAAGCATCTCTGGAGAGACCTAAAAATGGCTGTCCACCAACGTTTACCATCCAACC